>JAODAL010035146.1:0-43311 GCA_025379985.1 Phyllomedusa bahiana | reverse complement strand
TCCCAACCATAGCACCCCATAAAATTCACCACCCCCACCCTTATAGCAATGTCAGCTAATGCACCCTGAGACCAAAGTCAGCCACAGCCCCCTGATAGCAGTGCCAGCCACAGCATTTTAACAGTGGTGCCCGAATAGGACGTAGAAAGTATTGCCCCCTGATGGTGATTCCCCACCATGAATAATTGTGCATCAAGGATCAAAAAATTAATAACATCTTAACAGCATTGCCTATTTGCTGATCCTGACACAGGGAATTACTTATAACATTGGGCCGCATTAATCAGAAATATCTGAATGGTTGCTTGGGCAACAAGGCCATGTGTTTTTGTACGTTTTTGATGCATACATTCATAGCATTCCCTTGTGTCGGCCACATAGAAGTGTCACACAGTAGTGCTCACTATATAATTACACCTACACCAGTGCCCATTCAAATGGCATCTAGAGAAATACCTTGGTAATAACACTCTCGTCTCCTCCATCATATTGCTGCCCCCTTATCAGTTAGTTAGCAACCACTTTCCTTCAGCTTGTTCTCCCCATGTCAGAGATGTACACGGATGAAGAAACTCAAGCAGAAAGGATCACTGAGGCATTGTGTCATGGGACTTGTATCCAAAACTGTATCATTGAATTCTGCACAATTTGATGCAGTGTGTGGTGCATGGTCTGATCACTGACAGGTTGACCCCCACCCCTGTAACCTCTGCAGCACTCATAGAGAAGAAAACCTCTGTATATGATGCTGAGCACGTGCACTCAACTTCTATGATTGAACCTGGCCAGGCCTGTTCTGAGTGGAATCTATCTTGTTAAACCACTGTTTGGTCTTGGCCACCGCGCTGCAGCTCAGTTTTAGACTTTCGGCAACCTTCTTATAGTCTCGGCCATCTTTACATAGAGAAACAATTATGTATTTCAGATCCTCAGAAAGTTTTTTGCCGTGAGGAGCCATGTTGAACTTCCAGTGACCAATATGAGAGTGTGTGAGAGTGATAACACCAAATGTAATACATCTGCTTCCCATTCACACCTGAGACCTTGTAACAGTTACAAGTCTCATGACACCATGAAGGAAAAATGGCAAATTGGACACAATTTTACCATTTTCACTTAGAGGTGTACTCAATTTTGTTGTCATTGGTTTAGACATTGATGGCTGTGTGTCGAGTTATTTTGAGGGTGCACCAAATTTACACTGTTGTACAAGTTGTGCACTGATTACTTAACATTGTATCAAAGTACCATATCCCCAGTGTTGTCCCATGAACATATATAATACAATTTTTAAAAAAAGGGGAAAAAAATATATCTATCTATCTATCTCATATTTATCTATCTAACTATCTATCTCATATCTATTTATCTATCTCATATCTATTTATCTATCTATCTATCGATCTATCTATCTATCTATCTATCTATCTATCTATCTATCTATCTATCTACCTCTCCCAAATTATATGAAAGTCTTTAGTAGTAAAATTCTGGATGTGCTTTATGGGCTCTAGAATGTACCTACAGCAGCCAAATGCCTTCAAATTGGACAAGTTAGGATTAACCCTAATCTTAGCTGTAGCCCTCAACCCAAAACACTTACCCTACCCCAAGCCTAATGTACAATCCAACCATAACTTCAACTCCACTTGCAACCTCAAAGGGTCGTCCACTTGTAAAAACTGAAACTGAAATAGGACCCAAGTGAGAAAAAAAAGATAAAAAAAAATACCTATATGTATCTTACACTGACAATAGAGCATAAGCCTCTCCGGCATGTGTGGACACGAACCCGGAATTAAAGAGGAGCGGGCCAACTGGAAGCTCAGGAGAGGCAGCTGTCTGGGACAGGTAAGTAAATATATTTTTTTCTCACTCTGCCCCATTTTAGCTTATTTTTTTACAAGTGAACAACCTCTTTAGCCTAAATTCAAAGTTAAGAACCCAAACTACAAGCTTTATTCCAATCCTACCCAACTTAAAATTCAACCTAAACAATAAACATAACTCCAACCCAAACTCTAACACCAACCCAAATATAAGATTTGGGTAAAGGTTCTGGATGATTTTTTTTCCATCTCTGTCAAAATTTAGGGCCACATGTATGAAATGGTTTTGGTCTAAAACTCACTTTTTTCCCCCATAGAAACCTATGCGCAAAAAAAAATGAGTTTTCGACCAAAACCGTTTCATACATGTGGCCCTTAGTTTGGGCTGAATTAAGTTACAGATATTTGGGTTGGATTTAGCTGGAGCCAACTCCCAAGCACAACACAACTTCTGTTGTAGTAAATAAGTAATATTAAGACCGTGAGATAGACCGGGCAAACCAGGTGAGTCATCCTTGCTGGCAGCTACAGGGGTAGATCCCATTTTTACAAGAACCCATAGACGTCCTCCCTTTATTATGTGCCAGAATCCCATGACAAATGCTGTATGTAATAATGTAACAACAAACCCTAAGACATATTCTCTTGCAGCTCGGATATCCATCATGTACATTGTAACTCTGGAAGTGCCCTGCGGTTCTGCCTCTCAATCACCTTTCCTAACTCGGTTTCAAACTTAGTCACTGTGAAAATTGATATTTTGTGAAATATAATAAATGTGTTTTTCCTAATCTAAGAACAAAGACCTATTTCAGATTAGAAATTTAATTAACTATAGTCAATAGAAACGGCATGTGTTTTGGAATGACATACAAATTACAGTTCACAGGGAGAACAACAACCCCATTTACAGATTAGATTCTGCGTTATGTTAGCAGAAATGGAAATTAACATAATACACACATTGTTTGAGAACACCGCTGCATTTCATGGTTCGCTAGAAAAAGTATTAAAACTGATCAAAGTTACTTTGGCAGCTGCAGACAGTCACATAATACAAGAATCCTGGAGGAGAATCGGCAGCTTAAAAAATTATATTAAAATCTGCGTCCGCTGTATAGTTTGTTATTTCGGCAAAGATGTTTCTAATTCAATTTCTTACAACTAATTAGAGTTGGTGGAGATTAGAACGGAGGGTTGGATGCTCATGTTGCAAACAGCGCCACAATTGTCCATAGGCTGCATCTGGTATTACAGCTCAGACCCATTCTTTGGAATAGTGTAGCGCTTTGGATTTAGGTCAGATTTGACAGGAATATAAGCAAAAACCCAAAAATTAAATAATGGGACCTATGTATGAAAACTGTCTAGCAGTAAGACTGTCTTTCTTGTCCCTAGCAACCAATTAAAGCTCAGCTTTTTCATAAAATATAAGCTAAACTCTGGTTGCTATGGGCTCTGATTTGTTGCTGTAAGCTCTAAGTGGTCGTTCTGAGCTCTGATTGGTGGCTCAGGGCTCTGATTGGTTGCTATGAGCTCTGATTGGTTGTTATAAGCTCTAATTGGTTGCTCTGACCTCTGCATGTGGTTGCTATGAGCTCTGATTGGTTGTTATAAGCTCTAATTGGTTGCTCTGACCTCTGCTTGGTTGCTATGGGCTCTGCTTGGTTGCTATGGGCTCTGATTGGTTGCTATGAGCTCTGATTGGTTGCTATGGGCTCTGATTGGTTGCTATGAGCTCTGATTGATCGCTATGAGCTCTGATTGGTTGTTATAAGCTCTAATTGGTTGCTCTAAGCTCTGATTGGTTGCTCTGAGCTCTGATTGGATGCTATAGGCTCTGATTGTGTGTTCTGGGCTATGGTTGTTATGAGCTCTGATTGGTTTCTATGTGCTCTGATTGGTTGCTATGAATTTTGGTTGCTATGAGTGCTGATTGGTTGTTATGGGTTCTGATTGGTTGCTATAGTCTCTGGTTGCTATGAGCTTTGATTGGTTGCTTTGAGCTCTGATTGGTTGTTATGTGCTCTGATTGGTTGATATGGGATCTGATTGGTTGCTATGGGATCTGATTGGTTGTTATGGGTTCTGATTGGTTGCTCTGAGCTCTGATTGGTTGCTAAGAACTCTGGTCTCTATAAGCGCTGATTGGTTGCTATGAGCACTGTCTGGTTGTTATGGGCTCTGATTACCTGTTTTTGTATTTATTTTTTTATAACCTATTTTATGGAGTTTTCCATAAAATACTGTACATAACATATATAGGTTACATAAATGGAAAAAACACAAAATTGCACTTGTGCTGCGAAAGGCAAGGTATCATTTACAAGAAAAAACATGACATTACAAAAGATCATGTCCATAAGGTGGATGCCTGGTATCACCATATAAAGGCCCACTGACGAAAACCAGGCTCAGGCTACCCAAAGTAACTTCTACGATAAGAGGTCAATGACCAGTATAGTACTTAAACATGAATAATGTCAAAGACAAAGAAATACCTTGCATATATACTTGACATAAAGAGATTATCTATTAGATAACAAAGTCTGGGTTCAACAAAAGGAACAAACAACGCAGGCTAAATTTAACATTACTAGAGGAGTCCTGTTCTATCCATTGTTTAGATAGAAGTCTCAATCATGAGACAACCATTGAGTCAAGCAGAGTAAAGACAGATTGCTAAGGGACGCTAGCTACCCTGCGGGGGGGAGAAAGGGGCGTGTGAAGGCGGTTCACCTCCCGCATCAGGTACCCTGAGGATCCCCAAAGTGTCTGTAAGGGCTTTTCTCAGATACCAACCCATGTGGCAGAATGTTTACATCAACTGGGTTATCTCTAGGTGTGAATAGTGAGAGATAATGAAAGATTTCCACTTTCTAAAGAAACCTATGGTTCGAAGCTCCTTATTTCTCCCAGTTTCTAACTTGTCCGCTGTCAAATATTTTTTTAATATTCTCTATTATTAAGGAGAGGGGCGGTGTGTGGGGTTTCAACCAATGCAAGAGGAGGCAACGCTTAGCAACCAAGAATGCAATATGTATAGTACTTTCAACCAGGGCCGTTCCTAGGCTAAATTGCACTCAGGGCGAGGTGAAGAAATTTCGCCCCCCCCCACCCCTGTAAAATAATGCACCACAGTGCAACACAGTGCTTCACCAGATAACTATCCCCTGTAGCCATGTAATACCCACCTGTAACCAGTCAGTAGCCCCAGTAGCCACAATAGTTGCCCCTGTAGCCAGATAGTAGCCCCAGCAGCCATGATAGGTGCCCCTGTAGCCATGATAGTTGCCTCTGTAGCCATGATAGTTGCCCCTGTAGTCAGTTGCCCCTGTAGCCATGATAGTTGCCCCTGCAGCCAGTGTCCCCCGTGCAGCCAGTGTTCCCCCCTGCAGCCAGTGTCCCACCTGTAGCCAGTGTCCCTTGTAGCCATGTGACCCTTGTAGCCATGTCCCCCCTATCACCAGTGTCCACCTGCAGCCAGTGTCCCCTTGTAGCCAGTTACCCCCGTAGCCAGTGTCCTCCCTGTAGCCAGTGTCCCCCTGTAGCAAGTGCCCCCTTGTAGCCAGTGTCCCCAATGTAGCCAGTGCCCCCTGCAGCCAGTGTCCCCTTTGTAGCCAGTGTCCCCCTACAGTCAGTTAGCCCCCTGCAGCCAGTGTCCCCCTGTAGCCAGTGTCCCCCTTGTAGCCAGTGTTCCCCCTGTAGCCAGTGTCCCCCCTGTAGCCAGTGTACCCCTTGTAGCCAGTTGCCGCCCTTGTAGCCAGTGTCACCTGCAGCCAGTGTCCCCCCTGTAGCCAGTGTCCCCTTTGTAGCCAGTGTCCCCCCTGTTGCCAGTGTCCCCCCTGTAGCCAGTTGTCCCCCCTGTAGCCAGTGTCCCCCCTGTAGCCATTTGCCCCCTGTAGCCAGTGGCCCCCTGTAGCCGTGTCCCCTGTACCCCAGTGTCCCCTTGTAGTCAGTGTCCCCTGTAGCCAGTGTCCCCTTGTAGCCAGTTGTCCCCTGTAGCCAGTGTTCCCCCTGTAGCCAGTGTCCCCCCTGTAGCCAGTGTCCCCCCTGTAGCCAGTTGCCCCTTGTAGCCAGTGTCCCCCCTGTAGCCAGTGTCCCCCTGTAGCTAAGGATTTTTAGAATAATAAAAACTCACTTACCTTTCCAGGATCCCTGCAGCGGCCAGGTCCTGGGGCTCAGTGTAAGCAGCGTGACGTCATTACACCGCTTACACTCAGCTCCCGGGGCCTCCTGGGACGGGAGCCAAGACTGAGCATCGCAGGGGGTGGGGTGAAAGCCGTGTGCCCCCTACAACACTGCTGTGTATGTATCGGCGAGCTGACTGAGCGCTGATACATACAGGGGAGAGACAGGATGGGAGCGATCCGTCCTGCCTCCTTCCTCTGCCGGCAGCTGTATTAGGTGTATGCAGCTGCCGGTTGAGTCAGAGGCTAACTGCGGGGCGGTATAAATTTGAAATAGGTGTTTTTCACTTTGGCGCAGCCCATTTTTGTTCAAAGACCCACCTTGTACTTATATTAGGATACAGAAATTTGCTAGTAATTGCATGTGTATTTCATAGGTGCAAAACCCACCTTTTACTATCCGTATAACATTTAAATAGCTGTATTTCACTTTGGTGCGGCCCACTTTTGTTCAAAGAGTCACCTTGTACTTAAATTTGAATACAGAAATTTTGTGGTAACTGCTGTTGTATTTCACTGGTGCAAAACCCACCTTTTCTTATCTGTATAACTTTTAAATAGCTGTATTGCACATGGTGCGGCCCCAGTTTTTTTCAAATAGCCACGTTGTACGACAATTTTGATAGAAAAATTTTCTAGTAACTGTTCTCGTTTGTCTTTGCTTCTTAAAACTCAATTTCTAATCCGTGTAACTTTTGAATAGTTTTATTGCACTCAGTGAATCCCAGTTTGGTGCAGATAGCAAACTTGTATGATAGTTTGTTGAAAACTATCAATTCCTAGTCCTACTGGGCATTTGTAAATCCCTGGGACTGAAGGAAGAACACTGTTGATTTTGTCTTATGGTTCTTCTACGAGATCGCATTTCACAGGTATTCGCTAGAAACAATTCTGTTTCTAATCCTACTTGGCTGTTGGAACTTAGAGGGATATAAGAATAGCTATGTTTTGCCGTCTTTCAATAAGAGACTGTCAAAAACTCTTCCATACCTTCGTAAATTTTTGTCTTTCTGAATATGGAGTGAAATGCAGGTGGTAAGCGAACAAAGAGGGGGGTAGGACATGGAGGTAGAGGTACGAGAGAAGGTGCTCCTTCCAGTGCTGGCGACAACACGCATGCCAGCGGATCGTCGGTTGCAGGACCATCAGGCCTGTCATCGCTGGGTCAGGGCCATTTGAATCTCAGTAACGAACAGCGTCGCCAATCTGTTCTTCAGTGGTTAATGCAACCTGCATCCAGCAGTCTCATCTCCTCGTCCTCCCAGTCACGGCCACAAATGTCGTCATCATCATCGTCCGCATCCATCCAAAATGAAGCGAAGGCAGCCCAAATGTCAACTTGTGTACCCACCACTGTGGATAATCCATTTTCTGAAGACCTCTTTGATGACAAAATGCGGTTGGGGTCAGAAGGCATTTCAAAAGATCAAGAGGCCAAAGAGGATGATTTTTTCTGCTTTGACGCCCGATCGCTGATGCCATCAGAGGAGAAGAAGGAAGCCGGTCAATCGGCAAAAATCCCGGGTGGACGGCAACGTCTTACAGTGCCTGTTGCTTGTAGCCCGCAGCACCAGGATGCAGAATATCAGGACGAGGAAGTCACCTGTGTTGATGATGATGATGACGATATTGCGGATCCAACGTGGTCTTTTCAGCAGAATTTGCTTTCGAGCGCTTCATCACTGGATGAGGGGAAAGACGATGGGGTAGTGTCAGCACGGCTCCCGCCTCAAAAAGGGAGAGAGCGGTTGCAGAAGTCCGCTGATATGATTCCGCCAGCCACGATCAGCGGAAACACCGCTCCTCGCTTATCGCCATCAAAAAGGTCCAGGTCCTC
The DNA here is from genome assembly GCA_025379985.1 of Phyllomedusa bahiana. Lineage (NCBI taxonomy): Eukaryota > Metazoa > Chordata > Amphibia > Anura > Hylidae > Phyllomedusa > Phyllomedusa bahiana. Next base: position 35,455 of record JAODAL010035146.1, on the reverse strand, counting down.
TCAACCTTGGGCCTTTTTCGAGCAAGCTTCTGATTCACCCAGAAATGTCATATGCCGCCTTTGCCATAAACTCATCAGTAGAGGGAAGAATCTTAGGTGTTTAACCACCACCAACATGTCTAGTCACATGCAGCGAATGCATGATTTGAAATGGAGGGAACACTTGGCCAAAAAAAGGCCACACCGATGCCGGGCTTCCAACCACTGTCACACGCTCTGTCTCCACCTCCTCCTCCACCACCAAGCGTTCCTCAGCTGCCCAATGTCTCTCAGAGTCATGATCAAGGATCAGCCTCCGCTTCAGTCTCCACCGTCGCCCGAGTACCACCAGCACCACCAGAGACCCATCCTACCCTTTCTCCTTCCACCAGTTTGATGACCTGCACGCCGTACAGCGGCCAGTCTAGCAGCCAGCCTTCTGTCTACCAGGTTTGGGGAGCAGAAGAAACACTTTAACCCAAACCATCCCAAAGCCAAAAGCCTGAATGTCGGCATTGCCAGGCTTTAGGCCTTGGAAATGTTGCCATTCCATCTGGTGGACACAGATGGGTTCCGCCACTTCATGGCCCTTGCCTGCCCCCAATACCAGATGCCGAGCAGGCATTTCTTTTCCAGAAAAGCCGTCCCTGCCCTGGCCAGCCCTGTGTCATCTAAAATTTCAAGCGCGTGTCTGCATCTGTGTCCGGCAAAGTTCATCTGACCACCGACACATGGACTAGTAAGCACGGCCAAGACCACTATATCTCTGTGACAGCTCACTGGGTGAGCTGGGTGGATGTCTCTGGTGGTGACGGTGGCCCTCAGGATTGGCGCATGCTCTTTAAAACCGCAGGGATGGTGCAGGGTTCTTTCTCCCAAGGTCCTCTGGTGGCATCACGTGCCCATAGAAACCAGGCTGTGTTGAAATGAATCTGTCTTGGAGACCGTCAACACACAGGTCAGGAGCTGTGGACGGCTCTTCGCAACGAGACCGAGCGCTGGCTGGGTGACAAGAAACCTTGTGCCAGGCAAGTGGTGTGCAATAACGTCGAAATCTGCTGGCCGCCCTTAAGATCGGTAGGCTGGAGCACATCCCTTGCCTGGCACATGTCATGAACCTTGTCGTCCAGAAATTTCTAAAGCGCTACCCGGGTCTGGACTGCCTCGATGTCTGAGCTCACACTTCAGTGTTGTCCCACGAAAAGAAACAATATTTCCAAAAATGTGAGGGGTGTACTTACTTTTGTGAGATATTGTACAACTTTTTAATAGGTTAGCATATTGTTTCCTTTTTTGGGTGGTTCTATATCTCTTCTATTTGCTCACCATTTTGTATTTTGATCAATACTGGTGTTATCCGAATTGCAGAAATGCAATTCAGGTCAGCCCAAATCTAGCTTTAGCAAAATTTTTCCAAAAATGAACCTTTATTAGTTGGATTTTTTTGAGGTCTAACTTACAGTTGTGTTGCGCAGTTTGACTAGGAACAAAGTAGAACTGTAAAGTAACCTCATAAAACGATGAAAAAAAATAACTCAACCCACAACACTTAGATGGAGTTTAGTTGGGCAGGGGGTAATTTTGGGTGACTGTTTATTTGTGTTCAGGACTAGTGTTGAGCGATTATTTATCGAAAAAGTTAAAAAGGGCACAGTTTTTTAAAGTTTTCGAAATTTTTAGATCAGCAAATTTAGGTTAAAATCTCGCCACTATTAAAAATCGCGCCATTTTCGGCGCATCCTGTCATTTTTGGGGGCCAGCAAATCAGCTTACGAAAAAGGGAGGGTGAGATGTGTGTTGCGACGTCATGACTGGGATTTTTATGGTTTTCGATTGGCTGGGAAAAAACACTGACCCCCCGTTTTACATAGAACAGCCCTTCCTTTTGCCCAGTGTCCTCAGCGTCTCATAGCAGAAGGACGGCGCCGGGCTTGTCCCAAAAAGTCAGCGAAATTATTCTATTTCTTCACAGAGAAAGCTCTACGTTACTGTGATCCCTTTCAAAATTATTAGATCGAGTTGGAAAATTTTAGTAGTTAGGTAAGATTTTAAAGGAGCATCTACCCCTGTAAAGTCACGGGGGGGGAGTGGGGGGAGGGGGCCCCCTGGGGGAACAAACAAGCCTAAAAAAAATCGGGGTAAAAATTCACCAAGCTTAGTGTAGACATTTCACTGCAATAGCTTTATTAAACAGTTTTTTTATTGAAATATTTTATGGGTATTGGGCACCTAACTTATATTAGGATACACATCTTTTCTTAACTGCAGGGCTCTTTGTTAGGTGCAAAACTCCACTTTAATTATCAGTATACATTTTAGATAGGTGTTCATTTTTAATTTTGCCCATTCCACCTTTTTTTGATATATTCCCCTTTCGTTAAAAATTTAAAACCAGCAAATTTTTTTTTAGCACAGGTTGATAGGTGCCAAAAATACCCGTATTATCCGAAAAATTTCAATACTTGTTTTTTGACTTTGGCGCAATCACTTTGTTATTAGGCATTTGCACTTAAATTGAATACAGCAATATTGTTTCCCACAGGTGAATTGAAAGGGCCAAAAATACCTTTTTTTATCCGAATACATTACAGATCGTGTTTTTTCACTTTTTTCCCCGTCCAGATTTGTTTTAAGAGCCACCTTGCAGTTAAATTTGAATCCACAATTGTGTAGTTAACCACAGGGGAATTTTATAGGTGCCAAAAAATATTTTATTATCCAAAACATTTAAAAAAAATTTTTTGACTTTGGGCCTACAGCTAGTTCATTGAGGCACCCTGCACTTAAATGTGAATACTCAATTTTGTAGTCACCACAGTTGAATTGAAAGGAGCCAAAAATTACCTTATTTATTATCCGAATAACATTACCGATACATTTTTTTTTGTACTTTGGCGCACTACAGCTTGTTTCAATGAGGCACCTTGCACTTAAATGTGAATAAAGCAATTTTGTAGTCACCACAGTAAATTGAAAAGGTGTCCAAAAATACCTTGTATTATCCGAATTGTTTCAGATACGGTTTTTTTTTCACCTTTGTCACAGGCAGCATTGTTGATAGATCTACTTTTGCATGTTAAAATGTGAATACAGCAATTTTTTGTAGTCGCCACAGGTGGATATTGAAGGTGCCAAAAAAATACCTTTTATTAACCGAGAAATACCTTAACAGATCCGTGTTTTTGACTTGGCGCACTACAACATCCTTGTTCAATTTGAGGCACCTTGCGCTAAATGTGAGAATACAGCATATTTGTATCACCACAGTGAATTGATAGGTTGCCCCCAAAAATACTTTTATTAATCCGTATACATTTCAGATACGGTGTATTTTGCACATTTTGCCCAGTCCAGATTTTGTTGATATGAGCCACCTATGCAGTTAAATGTGAATACGCAATTTTGTTTTTGATTTGAAGGGATTTGAGAATAGCTGTGAATTTGTCCATCTTTTAATAAGAACTTGTCCAAAACTCTTCCATACCTTCTCAAAATTTTATCTTTCTGAACATGGAGTCGAAATTCAGTGGTAAGGGAGCAAATAGGGGGTAAGGACATGGATGTTAGAGGTACAAGAGAAGGTGCTTCTTCCAGTGCAAGGCGACAACACTCATGCCAGCGATCGTCGGTTGCATGACCGTCAGGCCTGTCATCGCTGGGTCAGGGCCCTGTGAATCTCAGTAACGAACATCGTCCGTCCAATCTGTCCTTCAGTGGTTTAATGCAATACCTTGCATCAGCAGTCTTACCTTGCTCGTTGCCTCCCCAGTCACACGGCCACAAAATGTCGTCATCAAGCATCATCAGCAACCGTCCAACATTGAAGCAGCCCAAAATTGTCAACTCGTGTACCCACCAACATGTTGATAATCCATTTTTCTGAAGACCTCTTTGATGACAAAATGATGCGTTGGTGGTCAGAAGGCATTCAAAAAGATCAGAGGCCAAAGAGGATGATTTTCTCTGCTCTTATGCCCAGAGGAGGAGAGGAGGAGGAGAAGGAGCCGTCTCAATTCGCAAAAATCCCGGCGGGTCGCAACGCCATGCATCCCTCGAGTGCAGATGAGCGTGCGCCTCAGCTCCTGAATGCAGAATGTGCAGGACGCGCAGGTTCACCAGTGTGATGATGATGATGACGACATTGCGGATCCAACGTTGACTTTTCCAGCAGAAATTTGCTTGCTAGGAGGACGAGGAGGAAACGATGGGGTATGTCAGTACGGTTTTTTAATTTATTAATTTCCGCTCAAAAAGGTGTAGAGGGGCGGTCGCAAGAAGTCCGCTGATATGATTCCTTACCCAGCCAACGTCCAGCGCAAACCCCGCTCCTCTCGGCTTATTCGCCGTCAAAAAGGTCCAGACCTCTCAAGACCTTGGGCCTTCTTTGGAGCTGAGCCTCTGATTCACCCAGTGAAGTCAATATCCGCCCTTTTGCCGTAAACCGCATAAGTGCAGGCAAGAACCCTATAGTTGGCTAATCCCCCACCAACAAGTCTAGTCACATGCACTATGCATGAAGTTTGAAAATGGAGGCAACACTGTCCAAGAAAGGCCAGACCGACGCCGGCCTCCAACACTTGTCACACCCTCTTGTCTCCGCCTCCCCTCCCGCCACCACCAAGCGTTCCCTCATAGCTGGCCCAGTTCTTCCTCAGAGTCATGACTCAGCAGGGATAAGCCTCCGCTCATGCCTCCACCGTCTGCCCGAGTACCACCAGCACCACCAGAGGACCCATCTAACCCCTTCTCCACCATCCAGATTGATGACCTGCACGCCGTACTGTGGCCAGTCTAGCAGCCATCCTTCTGTCTTCCAGGTTTGGGAGAAGAAGAAACACTTTATACCCCAAACCATCCCAAAGCCAAAAGCCTGAATGTCCGGCATTGCCAGGCTTTTGGCCAAGGAAATGTTGCCTTCCCGTCTTGTGGACACAGAGCCTGCCTGCCCCCAATACCAGATTCCAAGCAGTCATTCTTTGCCAGAAAAGCCGTCCTCTGCCCTGCCAGCCACATGTCATAATAATTTACAAGCGCTTTTATCCTGCATCTGTGGCCGGAAAAAGTCCATCTACCACCGACACAAGGACTAGTACGCACGTCCAATAGCCGCTATATCTCTGTGACACTCACCTGGGTGACCTGGGTGGATGTCTCTGGGGGGACGGTGGCGCACAGAGGGCTCGGCGCACCGCTCTTCAAAACCGCATGGGATGGTGCAGGTTTCTTTCCCCAAGGTCCCTCTGTGGCATCACGTGCCCATAGAAAGCCATGCCGCGTTGAAATTAAATCTGTCTTGGAGACCGCCCACACATGTCAGGTGCTGTGGACTGCTCTCCCAAACGAGACCCGAGCGCTGGCTGGGTGCCAAGAACCTTGTTGCCAGGCAAGGTGAATGTGGATAATGGGGGGGTGCGAAATCATCTGGCCGCCCTTAAATCTGGTAGGGCTTGAGCACATCCATGCCTGGCACATGTCATGAACCTTGTCGTCCAAAATTTCCTAAAGAGCTAAACCCGGGTCTGGACTGCCTGCTGAGGAAGGCTCAAAGTCTAAAAACGCACTTCCAAGCCGTCGCACCCTTGCTTCGTTCCCGCCTGGCTCTGGCAGTTGCCAGCGTCAGCTCGGAGCCCCTCCCGATCAAACCGTCTCATTGTTGACATGGAAACACCTGAATTCCCAACCTCTTCACATGCTCCAGCGATGTGGCAGCAGGCGCAATGCCATTACGCAGTAAGAAGTGTACACATGGCCTGACAATTAGCGGTGTCGGACCTCGGGGTGTTGAGCCACCGAAAGTAGAGGCAGTGTGAAAAGAAGCTCTGCACCATCCTTGCCAGTTTTGAAGAAGCCACCAAAATGGTCAGTGCGGACGATGCCCTTGTCAGCATGAGCATTGTGGTGATCTTAGTTCTGTGAACGATTCGTTGGAACACACTGAAAAACAACAGGACCCGCCACGACGGAGAGATAACGGACACAGATGCGGACAACGGAGCCTTTCCTCTCCGTCGAAATCCACAAGTGCCCGACAGTTTTTTCTCAATTTATCGTCTCCAATTAGCAGTGGTTCGGGGTCCAGCTAGTGCAAAGTCACCCCACAGCTCTCAGGGTGCATCACTCTCAAGTCAGGGCTGTTGTTGAAGCTGTGCCGGAGGAAGCCGTAGGAGAGGAGGAGGAGGTATTCCCTATACAAACCGACATTAACCGACATCCCTGACTTGGAAAGAGGTTGGCGCGAATTTGAGGCCGGAGGAGGAAGATGAGGAAGATCAGTTTGCTAGTGCCCCTCGACCCAGAGGCTTGGGAGAATCAAGGCCTCCCATCTCTCCACATGGAGTTTGGGCCCCTTTTGGATGCTCCATTTCCTCCAACTATTATCCTCGCATTAAGGCATCAAAATTAACAACAGTTACTGGGTGGCCACCCACCCTGGGTCCCCGTACAAAACAAAACGCAGCACTTTCTTCCACCACACCCAAATAGAGAGTAAAATTGCAGGAATGGAGAGACCTTGCTGATTGATCAACTGGAGACAACTGTTGCGTCTGCTTCACAGTCTTCAATGTCACGGTGGAACAACATCACGATGTGACAGCAGTAGAGTGCTGCCCAAGTAGCCGTAGCGGTAGCAGCAGCAGAAGGCAAGTGGCAGAAGCCTAATGGTGACCTCTGCAATCTTTAATTATCCACCTCACCAACCATTGCAATGCAGTGCACACATCCTAACACAAAGAACCATCTTAAGATCATGGTGCACGACTAACTGCTGTCTCAACACCGATGTTTTTTTGTATGTGTTCCGGACCCAATAGACTTCTTGTCTGGGTATCCAAAATGGACGAATGGCCCAGCCTCGCTCGCACAAAGCCATAGAGTGTTTGCTCCTGCCCAGGCAGCCAGCGTCAATCTGACTGGACCCTACAGCACAGCTGAGGAGTCATTACATGACAAACCCATACCGCTTTCCACAAGAAAAAATGTGATCGTTTGACTTTCAATCAAGATGAATCAGGCATGGGATCTCTGATGATGTTGTGGCCCCAATTGCCCGATGTCTCCGATTATTGCCAGTCTACTTCACATTCCTCTTCAAACAGAAATGGTCCTCTGAAAACTTTTTTAAAATGATCATTTCCTTATTGCAATTTTTTTTCTCTTTTCCCCACAGTTTCATTTTTGCTGTGTTTTTGGCTGTGAGGAGAACCGTTAAAAGACAGCAGGTTTCATGACAACACCGAATTTCCATTTACTTCCTTTATCTTTAGAAGTTTTTTCACATAGTCCAAGGTTTTGAGGTCATGATGCTGTGAGATACAGCTATAATTATGGTCCTTTGGAACAAAATGTGGCTTTTGGGGGGCATTTCTCCTCACAAATTTTTAATAGTGGCTGAGAAGTCATATTTATAGTTTTTTTTGGGGTCCATGTAGCTGTGAGATACAGCAATAATCATGGTCGTTTGGAACATAAATGTGCATTTAAGTGGCAGTTGCTCCTCACAATATGTTAAAAGTGTTGGCTGAGAATCATATTTATAAATTTTAGGGTCATAATGCTGTAGGAAACAGACAATAATCATAGTACCTTTTGGAACAGAAAATGTGGCATCTAAGTGAGCATTCTCCCTCACAATTTTTTACAGTGCAGAAAAGTCACTTTTTTTTTTGTTAATTTTTGGTCATGCTAGTCGTTTGAAATTGCAGCAATACTAACAGGGTCCTATTAAAAAAAAAAATGTTGTTTCTAACAGACATTTGTTTCACAATTGTCGAAAGTGCCTCAAGGGTCATGCTGTTAATTTTGGGTGGCATTTTGCTGTGACATGGCAGCTAAACTACAGTTCCCTATATAAAAAAAAAATGTTGTTTCTAACAGACATTTTGTTCTTCACAATTTCAAGAGTGGCTCAAGGTGTATGGTGCTGTCAGAAACAGGAAGAGGTATAGGGCACAGTTAATGGACACATTTTTGCAAAATGACTTTGTTTTTTGCACGATCTTTAACATAGCTAATCAATCCTGAATTGAACAACGCCATTTAATACATTAAAAAACTAGAAACAAAGACATGGTTGGATTCCATCCTATTTTAAAAAATGTTTGTTCAGAATTAAACTCCTAAAAATCTTGAATGTACAAAATAGCATGTTAAAATAATTCCTCTTGAATTTACAGGAAAACTTGACCAGCATTTTAGGATATTCAGAGGACATGGAGGTATGGATCACGGACAGAGAACAAAGTACAGAGACCAATTTCCTCCAGCACTTTGGAGTAAAATTAGAAAAAGAATGCCAAGAAAAAGGCACCGGGTGGAATAGGAGCGTTAACCACCAGTATTTCCAAGAGAAAGCTTAATTAGCCCCGCACATCATTAAAACACCGGAGGGCAAGCGCTAACCCAGGACAGGAACAAGTATATGTCCAGTGAAAACTAAAAATGGTGGTAAAAGTCTCCTTTTCAGGCACTTTTTAATATCTGGGTTCATCGCAGGTAGGGGGCTCATGCAGTGCCCAACAGATATAGTCAATGTCCCGTGAAACTAAAATGTGGTTGAAATGACTCCTTTTTCCGGGCACTTTTTAATCTGTGTGTCATGCAGATTTGGGCTCAATCAGTGCCCCGGACAGGGATAGTCTAAGTTTCAGAGAAACTAAAATGGAGGTTGAAAGACTCCTTTTTCACTCCGGCAGCTCTTTTAAAATGTGGGGGTCATGCGGTATGGGTGCTCATCTGTGCCCCAGACAGGTATAGTCAATGTCCCAGTGAAACCAAAATGGGGTTTGAAAGACTCCTTTTTCCGGCACTTTTAAAATGTGGGGCCATAGCAGGTTTTTGGGGCTCCAAGCTGTGGCCCAGGACAGGGATAGTCAATGTTCCAGTTCAACTAAAATGGTGGTTGCAAGACTCCATTTTCCGGCACTTTTTTAAATGTTGGGTTCATCAGGTTTGGGAGCTCATGCTGGTGGGCCCAGGTACTAGTAAAAGTCAATGTCCAGTGAAACTAAAATGGTGGGTTGAAAGACTCCTTTTTCCGTCACATTTTAAATCTGGGGGTCATGCAGGATTGTGGCTCATGCTCGCGTTCCAGGACAGGGATATTCAATGTCCATTCAAGTAAAATGATGGATCACATCCTACTGCCATCTGGAACATTTTAATGGTGGGTGATGCAGTTTTAAAGGTTCATGCTGCGAGGTACAAGAACAGGATAGTAATGGTCTGTGAGTTTTTTTCTGTGCTTTATATAACCTAATTGAGTTGCCATAAGGATGTAGCAGTATTCCATTTGACTGTTGTGGAATTTAATTCCAGCTTCTCCAGCCCTGTTTTGGGTGTAAGAATGAAGGTGTTTTGTGCTCTCCCAAAGACTTTAATGGTCATCGATCATAATCTGTCATCGACCATCAAAGCTATTGTCGATGATGGTCGACTATCGACCATCAACCGATGTCGATGGCCAACGTTATCGCTCAACACTATTCAGGACATCTTGAATTGTACTTGTACTGTACAATGACCTATTTTAGCAGCTCCACTCTTTGAAAAGCTTTCCATTACCACTGTCAGAGGTCATTATAAGAGTGGTGCTATTCCTGAAATAAAGAAGCAATGTTTGCCATCTCATACACATCCTTAAAGGAATTTTTTGACTACATAATGTGTGCCTCAAGACGGCCATGATCAACTCTCCGCACCCACTCCAGTCGGCTACTCCAGCCACTTGTCCTAATGACATCTTTTTGCCTGAATCATTTGAATGGTACTGAGCTACTGCAGCCCTAGATATGGCTAAAAACTCATGCACATCTTTCCACCTGAGTAAACTAAGTAGGAGGTGTGCCATTTACACTTCCATGACTCTTTGAATTATCTGATCGGTAGGGGGGGGGTGCACCGTGTCTGACCACTATTGGTCAAATAGGGATAGTCTCCTCTAAGGCTTAGCCATTGATATAATAGTATCTGACAAACATATTAAGCACAAGGTCAATCTAAAGCTAATGCCTATTTCTTTGTATGTAAACTACAACAGATACAAAGAGCATCATAGTATTACGTGATGGAGCACATTCTAAGCTACAAAAACACAGGGGCAGATTTATCAATACTGTTTAATGCTTAAACACTACAGTATATACTTATGGTAACATGTATGAATTTGGTATAGACAGGCCAGTTCTAAATAGCTTTAGAGCAGTGTAGAATGCACCAGTATGTATGAACCGGTCCTACTATGGTTCATACATATGGTGCATTGTAGGTGTGATCCTGACACAAATCCTATCTGTACCTCATAGTAAGAACAATGGTTGGTGTGCAAGAGAGGACACCACAGAATTCCTGACAGCTAAGGCCATGCTTACTGATGTTAATTATTAAACTATACGAAATAAAATAATTTTCCACATATATAAAATTAATGTTAAATTCTCTAATTTCAAATTAATTTACAATTAATATTACATTATACATTTTAGGATTAATAATAATTTAAATATTTCAAAATTAGAAAACTTATACAGCATGTACCATAAATCCTGTTATTATAGTATTATCAGGGATTATAAACACATAAGAACAGGCTTGAAATTAAAGAAAAAGCATTAGAATAGCATGTCAGTAAATAGAAACTATGATAGTAATTTTGCTTGATCCCAGTGAGATCTGTAATATGCAGGCTATTGCCATATGTAGAATAAAGGCTGAGAACAGCAAACTTAAATTTCCACACTTATCACCATCTGATTAAAATTTATTTCATTTAATGTAGTAAAGACAAAAAAATTAAATATCAGAACAAAATTTTATTATTTCCATAATAGATTTTTAATTAGAAAATCAACTCAGTGGATTGCACCAGTCTCTATAGAGAAGAGAAGTAACATAATACAAATGTGACAGTTCTTAAAGGGGTTGTCTCATCTCAAAGTTTCATAGGATGCATTAATGAAATAATGCTGCTTTGCTCAGTCACCTCCTGGTCAAGCTGTGTGTTATTGGTATATGAGCCATATGTATTTAGACATCTGCTAATTAGATAAATCTCCTGCTGTCAGGACCAGGGAAGCTTCTGAGGTAAACAGTAGCAATTACATAGTTACATAGTTACATATTTTGTCAGGCAGAAAAAAGACACACGCCCATCCAGTTCAGCCCATTTATTAAAGTGTTGCTAAAGTGTTCAAGCGTGTTAAAGTGTTTATCCAGAGGAAGGCAAAAACCCCCATTAGGTAAAAGCCAATTGTCCTCATGTTAGGGAAAAAATTCCTTCCTGACTCCAAATTGGCAATCAGAAAAATCCCTGGATCAATGACCCTTCTCCTGAATCCCGGTCACTATAACTTGTTATATTACATCTAGAAAAGGATCCAGACCCTTCTCCAGAATCCAGGTCATGAATACTTGTTATATTATTACATCTAGAAATGTATCCAGACCCTTCTCCAAAATCCTGGTCCCTATAACTTTTTAAGGTTATCATTTCTCCAAAAATGCATCCAAGCCCTTCTTGAACTCTTTTAAAGTGAATTCACCATGACAATTTCCCTCGGGGAAGAGATTTCCACAGTCTCACCGCCCCTAACAGTAAAGAATCCCTTCTATGTTTATGTAAAAACATTTTTTCCCTCAAACCCTAGGGGATGCCCCCTTGTTCTAGATACAGTCCTGGGTATAAATAAATCTTTAGCGAGATCTCTATTTTGGGCCCTTAATATATTTTAAACATTTTTATTATGCCCCCCCCGAAGCCGTCTTTTCTCTAAACAAAATAACCCTAATTTTGCCAATCTTTTTCGGGGTACTTGTAGCCCAAACCCAGTCCTTTTATTATTTTTTTTTTGCCCGCCTTTTGTACCTTTTTTCAAGCTCTACAATGTTTTTCCCTTTTTCACGGGTCCCAAAAATAAACTGTACCCCAATATTCCATGTGGGTCTAACCATACTTTTTAAATTGGGAGAATAAGGGTTCCATCATGTGCACTATCCCCCTTTTTTAATACCCCCCTTTGATCCTATTAGCCTTGGAAAGCTGCTCCCTGACACGGGCCTGCTAACGGGTTAATTTACTGTCCACCAGGATTCCCCAACCCTTTTCTCCAGCCCCCTTTTAAACCTAGTGTTTTTTCCTTTTAAACATGAAAATTATGAAATTTGATTTTCCTCCCGATGGTAAAACCTTGCATTTATCATTGTTAAAACCTCATCGGGCCCATTTTTCTCTGCCCCAGGCCTCCAACCATCCAATCCCTTTGAAAAACACTTTTATCCCCCCTTTTTGGTGGATTCCTTTACAAAAGTTTAATTACCCTTCTACAAAAGATTGTTTTCTACTGTGCAATCACTGTTTAAATAAATTAATTTAAAAAAAATTAAAAAGAGGGGGAGGGCCCAATACTGACCCTTGCTTTACCCCACTATAAGGGGGAAACCAGTCTGAGTACCCCACCATTTTTTAAACCACCCTTTTTTTTTCAAATCAGTGAGCCAGTTACTTACCCACTTCGCACTTTTCCCCCAGCCAAGCTTCTCTTTTTAAACTTCCCAAACCCTTTTTAAAATGGGGAACAGTATAAAATGTTTTAAAAAAACCCAAAATATTAAACATCCGTCCTCACCGCGACCATCGGGAAACCCTAACCTCCTCATAAAGCTGATGAGATTAGTCTTACAGGACCGATTTTTTCCCTTTATTTAAAACCCCTGCTGGGGAAAGGCGTTATACATTTATTTTCAGGGGAGATAGTCCCCCGGGTAGCTTCCCCCCCCCTTTGGGGGAAAAAACCCCCCCAAACATTTTACCTACAAAAAGAGGGGAAACTTACCCGGGCCCAAAAGTTTCCCCAAGGGAAACACTTTTTAAACCCCCTTTTTAATATTGGCACCACATCTGGGTATGGGGCCCCAAACCTTTTGGGGCATACCCCCGTTATTATATATTTTATAAATTTTTAAAAATAGGGGCCCAAACTAACACTTACCTTTAACCCCTTAGGAACAACAGGGGTATAACCGTCAGGGGCCCGGGGATTTTGGGCTATTTTAAAGGGTTTGGGGGAAAACGGTGTATTTTTTCAGGGCGTAATTAACGCCCCGCAATTACGCCGTGGGGAAAGGGGCAGGGGGGGAGCGGGGGGGTTTAGCGGGGGGCCCCCCCACTTCCCCCGGGCCCCTAGACAATCACTGAACGGCGCGTATACGCCGCTGGAAAATGGGCATGTGGGAAATTTTCCCCCCCCGCCCCCCGGCTTTTGTCGGGCCGGGGAGAGGAGACAAATCCAAAATTTTTCCCATTAGAACCCGTGAATTTACCGTAATTTAATTTGGGCCCTTTTTTTGGGGCCCGGAATTTTGGGGCACTTTGGCGCGTAATTACGGGGCCAAAATATTTGGCCCCAAATTTTTAAACCGTTTGAACGGCTTTAATCTTCCCAAGGGGCCCGGCCCGCACTTTTTCCTGGGGGTTTGACAAGAAACATTTAAGTTTTGGAAAATTTTAAATCCTCCCTTGGCTCATCAAAGGAAGCCTTCCTCCTCTTAAATACAGTTGGGGGAAGAAAATTTTTTTAATAAAGGGTTTCTTTTTTTCACGCCCTCTATATCTCTTTCCCCTGTACTTTTTTAAAGGCCAAAAATTTTTTTTTTTAATCTTTTTTTCTATTTTTTAATGTTCAAAATAGATTTACTATCTTTTTGGGAATATTTTTTTCTGTCTTTCCAAAAATTTGCTTGGGCCTTTATCTTTTTTTTACACACTTTTTTTTCTTTCCCCAACTTCTTAGCGCCTTTTTCACCCCCCCCCTGTTTTAGTAGCTGAAATGCTTTCTTTTTGTTTTTTTTTTGCCCTTTTTCTTCTCTGTTAGTGTTGAGGATTAGTTGCCATCGAATATCAAGGGTCGATAGTCGACCATCATCGACAAGATAGTCGTAGTGAGGGGTCGATTAGGGCGTGACCATTAAATCTATGGGAGGCAACAACACCTTCATTCTTAAAAACCGAAACAGGGCGGGAAAAGGGGGGAATTTAAACAATAAAAAACAGTCAAATGGATAGTGACATCTTTGGCAACACACTTAGGTTATAAAGCCACAAAAAAAATCACACAAAACCCTCACTATCCCTTCTTGTACCACAGCATGACCTTAAACCTCTCACCCCCCAAATTAAAAAAAAGCCAGGGCGTATGATTTGGAAATATCATTTACTTGAATGGGCATTAAAAATCCCTGTCCGGAACCGCTGAGCCCCCCAAACCGCATGACCCCCCGATTCAAAATGCCGGGGGAAAAGGGGTATTTCAACCACCATTTTAGTTTTAACTGGACATTGACTATACCGCCTGGCCATGCATGAGCCCCAAACCCCATGACCCCCGATTAAAAAGTGCCAAAAAAAAGGAGTCTTTCAACCACCATTTTAGTTGAACTGGACATTGACTATGCCTGTCCGGGGCCACAGCATGAGCCCCAAACCTGCATGACCCCAGATTAAAAAGTGCCAGAAAAAGGAGTCTTTCAAACCACCTTTTTTAGTTTAAACTGGACATTGACTATACCTGCCCTGGGCCACAGCATGAGCCCCAAACTGCATGACCCCAGATTAAAAAGTCCCGGAAAAAGGAGTCTTTCAACCACATTTTAGTTGAACTAGACATTGACTATATCTGCCCTGTACCGCAGAATGACCATTAAAACCTGTCTAACCCCACAGATTAAAAAGTGCCGGGAAGAGGGATCTTTCAACCACCATTTTAGTTGAACTGGACATATACTGTCCCTGTCCTGGGTAGCGCTTGCCCCCCCGTATTGAGTGCGGACCAATTGAGCTTCACTTGGAATATAGGTGGTTAACGCTCCTGTTCCACCAGGTGCCCTTTTTTTCTTGGCATTCTTTTTCTTATTTTACTCAACGTGCTGGAGAAATGGTCTCTGTACTTTCTTCCCCTGTCCATGTCCATACTCCATGTCCTCTGAATAACCTACATCTGGTCAAGTTTTCCTGTACCCCCCTTGTAACTACAGAGAATTTTTTTTACCAGCTATTTTGTACATGCAAGTTTTTTAGTAGTTTAATTCTAGAAAAACACATTTTTAAATAGGATGGAATCCCACCATGTCTTTGTTTCTCTTTTTTTATTTGTATTTTATGTTTTGTATCCATATTTTGATTGATAGCTATGATAAAGTTCTTGCAAAAAACAAGTCATTTTGCCCAAAATGTTGTGCATTAACATGTCCTACCTATTCTTGTTTCTGACAGCACCATCACCCTTGAGCACTCTTGACAATTGTGAAGAACAAATGTCTGTTAGAAATAACATTTTATTATAATAGACCTGTAGTATAGCTGCTGTCAAAAAAATGCCCAAAAAATTCAAAGCATGACCCTTGAGCCCCTTTGGACAATTGTGAAGAACAAATGTCTGTTAGAAACAACATTTTTTTATAATAGGACCTGTAGTATAGCTGCATTTTTAAAGCAAAATTTTCCCCAAAAAAATTCAAAGCATGACCCTTGAGCCCTTTGGACAAATTGTGGGAAAAAACAAATGTCTGTTTAGAAACAAAAATTTTTTTTTTTAATAGGACCTGTAGTATAGCTGCATTTTCAAAGCAAAATGCCCCCAAAAATTCAAAGCATGACCCTTGAGGCAACGTTGGGACAATTGTGAAGAACATATGGTCTGTTTGAAACATTTTGTTTTTTTATATAGGACCTAGTAGTTTGGCATGCATTTCAAAGCAGCATAACAACAAAAAATTATATAAATGACTTCTCAAGCACTGTTAAAATTTGTGAGGGATGAAATGACACTTAGAGCAACATTTCTGTTCAAAAGGACCATATTATTGCTGTATCTCACAGCTACATGACCCCAAAAATTTATAACATATGCTTTTCTCCGCCACTACTTAAAAATTGTGAGGGAGAGAATGCCACTTAAATAAGCCACATTTCTGTTCCAAAGGACCAAATTTTAGCTGTTCTCTCAACAACATGACCTCAAAAACAATTGACAATGCGAAAACTTCTAAAGATAAAAGTGAGCAAATGGATTACGGTGTTGTCATGAATCCTTGGTGTCTTTTACAGTCTCCTCACAGCAAATACCAGCTATTTGACTGTTGGGAAAAGAGACTAAAAGATTGCAGTAAGAAATGATCATTTTTAAAAAAAAGTATTTCAGAGGCCATTTTGTTTGAAGAGGAATGTGAAGTAGAACGGCAAACTAATCGGTGACCTCGGTAATTGGGGCCACAACATCATCAGAGATCCATGCCGGCCATTCGTCCATTTTGGATACCCAGAAGTCTATTGGGTCCGGAACACATACAAAAAAACATCGGTGTTGAGACGCAAGTAGTTGTGCACCATTGATCTTAAGCTGGTCTATGTGTGTTGGTTGTGTGACCTGCAATTGCATTGCGTTAGTGAGGTGGTAAATAAAGATTGCCAGAGGTTCACCCATTAGGGCTTCTGGCCACCTTGCCTGCTGCTGCTGCTGCCCCTAGGCTACTGGCACTCTCTGCTGTAAACGTCGCTGATGTTGTTCCACAAGTGACATTTGGGTATCGTTGAAGCAGGAGCGTAACAGTGTCTACAGTTGTCAATCAGCAAGTCTCCATTTCCTGCATTTTACTCTCTATTTGGGTGGGTGGAGGAAAGTGCTGGGTTTTGTTTTTGTACCGGGATCTGGTGGGTGACCCAATCTAATGTTGTTCTTTTTGATGGCTTAATGCGAGGATCATGTTGGAGGAATGGAGCAATCCAAGCAATCATGTGAGAGATGGAGCCTTGATTTCCCAAGACTCTGGGTCGAGGGGACACTAGCAAACTTATCTTCCTCATCTTCCTCCTCCGCTCTAATTCGCGCCTTACCTCTTATAGGCAGGGAAGTCGGTGTCTAGGAATACCTCCTCCTCCGCTGCCTCCGGCATAAATGCTCATCACAGCCCTGCACTTGCCTGAGATGATGCACCCTGAGAGCTGATGCGCCACCTTGCATACCCTGGACAGAACCAACTGCCTAATGATGACCGTTGTAATTGTGAAACTGTCGGGCCTTGTATTTTGATGGAGAGGTAAAGGCTCCGTGTCCGCAAATCTGTTATGTCCCTTCTCCTCCTCCGTCGCTGGTGGGACCTGTTGTTTCAGAGTGTCCAAGATCGTTCCAGAACTAAGATCACCCACAATGCTCATGCTGACAAGGGCATTGTCCGCACTGACTATTTTTGGTGGCTTCTTCAAAACTGGCAAGGATGGTGCGAGCTCTTTTTCACCCTGCCTCAATCTCGGTGGCTCAACACCCAGAGGTCCGCACCGCTGCTGTTGGCAATGTGTCACTTCGTACTGCGTATCGGCATTGCGCTGCTGCCACAATCGCTGGAGCATGTGGTGGGGTGGATTCCAGCGTGTTGCCACGCCACAAAAATGAGACGGTTGATGGGGAGGCGGCTGATGTGCAACGCAGTCAGGCAGGTTGAAGCAGGGTGCGAAACGGCGGAAGTGCGAACTTAGACTTCGTGCCTTCCCTGGCTGGCAGTCCAGAACCCGGGTAGCTCTTTAGAAAAATTTCTGGACTGACAAGGTTTATGACATGTTTGCCAGGCAAGGGATGTGCTCCAGTTACCGAATCTTAGGGCTGCCAGCTGATTTCGCGTTATCCACACACCTACATTGCTGGACACAAGGTTCTTGGCACCCAGCCAGATTCGGTCTCGTTGCGGTGAGCCGTCAACAGCTCCTGCCGTGTGTGGACGGTCTCCAGACAGATTATTTCAACACGGCCTGGTTTCTCTGGGCAGTGATGCCACCAGAGGAACTTGGGGGGAAAGAACCTCTGCACCATCCCTGCGGTTTGAAGGAGTGCGCCGATCCTGTGAGCCTCCGTCACCCATGAGACATCACACAGTCACCCAGTTGAGCTGTCACAGAGATATAGCGGACTTGGCGTGCTTACTAGTCCATGTGTTCGGTGGTCAGATGGACTTTTCCGGACACAGATGAAGGACAACGCGCTTGAAATTTTAGATGGTACCGTGGCCATGGACAGGGCAGGGGGATCGGCTTTTCGGCAATGAAAACGCTGCTCAGAATCTCGGTCTCTGGGGGCAGGCAAGGGCCATGACTGGCGGAAACCCATCATGTGTCAACCAGAAGGAAAGCATAACCAATTTCAAGGTCCAAAAGGCCTGGCAATGCCGACATTCAGACTTTTGGTTTGGATGTTTGGGTTAAAAGTGTCTCTTCTTCTCCCAAACCTGGAAGCAGAAGGCTGGCTGCCTAGATGGCCGCTGTTTACGGCGTGCAGGTCATCCAAAACTGGCGGGAGGAGAAGGGGTAGGATGGGTCTCTGGTGGTGCTGGTGGTTACTCGGGCGACGGGGGAGGCTGAAGCGGAGGCTTATCCCTGATCATTGACTCTGAAGAGACTTGGGCAGATGAGGGATACGGCTTGGTGGTGGCGGAGGAGGAGGAGGCGGAGGACAGAGGGTGTGTCCAGTGGTTGGAGGCCCTGCGTCGGTATGGCCTTTTTAGGCCATGTGTTGCTCCATTTACAACTCATGCATTAGCTGCATGTGACTAGTCATGGTTGGTGGTGGTTAACCAACTAAGGTTCTGCTCTTACTATGCGTTTACGGCATAGGAGGCTTAGACATCGCTGGTGTGTGAATCAGAGGCTTGGTCAAAGAAGGCCCAGGCTGGAGAGGTCCTGGACCTTTTTGACTGCGATATGCAAGAGCGGGGTTTCGATACGTGGCTGGTCGGATATCTTATCAGATAGACTCTGCCGAGACCTCTCCCTTTTGTGGCGGGTCACCGTACTGACACTTCGCCTTCATCTTCTCCTCGTCCAGTGATGTAGCGCTCGAATAGCAAAATTCTGAATGTAATGTCACAGTTGGATCCGCAATATCGTCAATCTTCATCATAACACGGTGATGGTCGTCCTGATCATTCTGATACAGGAGTGGGGCTACATAAGCAAGTGGGTCTGCAAGGCGTTGCCGGCCGCCAGGGATTTTGCCGTTTGAACGGCTGCCTTCTACATCCTCTGTTGGCATCAAGTAACTGGGCGTCTGTGCTCTGTGGGTCTTTCTTAATCTTTGGCCTCTTGATCTTTTTATCATGCCTTCTACCCAAACGCTTTTTGTTCATCATTTGTGGTCTTCTAGAAAATGGGATTTTCCTACGTGGTGGGATCACGAGTTGTAAATTTGGGTGCTTCATGTTTGGACGGATGCTGGTGATGCTGATGATGACATTTGTGGCCGTGGACATGGGAGGAGAGGTGGTAAGACTGATGGATGAAGGTTGCATTATTAACCACTGAAGGGACAGATTGGCGACGCTGTTCGTTACTGAGATTCACAGGGCCCTGGACCAGCGATGACACTGTCGGTCTGAACTGACGATCCGTGGCTAGCATGTTGTCGCCAGCATTGGAAGGTGCACCTTCTCTCGTACCTCTACCTCCATGTCCTACCCCCCTATTTGCTCGCTTACACCTGAATTTCGCTCCATGTTCAGAATATAAAAATTTGAGAAAGTATAGAAGAGTTTTGGTATGTACTCTTTTTAAAGACGGAAATAACATCGATTCTCATATACCTCAATCAACAAAATAGCTGGATTCTAATATAAATGCAAATTAGATTATCAACAATGCTGGTCCTGCGCCAAAGTGAAGAAAAAACACGTGATTCTGAAATGTATTCGGATATTACAAGGTATTTTTTGGCACCCCTTTCAATTCTCTCTGTGGGACTACAAATTTGCTGGATTCAAATTTAAACTGCATGTTGAATATATCAACAAAGCTGTCCTGCGCCAATAGTGAATAAAAAACGTATTGATAGTATTCGGATAATAAAGGTATTTTTGGATCTATCTATTCACCTGTGGTGACTATAAAAGTGATGGATTCAAATTTAAGTGCAAGTTGCCTCTATGAACAAGATGTAGTGCGCCAAAGTCTAAAAAACACGTAATTGTTATGTTACTTCGTATAATACAAGATATTTTGGCACCTTTCAATTTCTCATGTCCGGTGTCTTTAAATTTGCTGGATTCTATTTAAACTGCAAGGTGGATTATTTAATAACAAAGGTGCGAATGGGCAAATATTGAAAATGTACACCTATCTGAAATGTATTCTGATAATAATAACGTGGAGTTTTGACCTACAAAGAGACCTGCAGTTAACTAGTAAAGTTGTGTATCCTATAAGTTCAGGGCTGCCCAATATCCAGGACAATTTTTCAATAAAAACTGTTAATTTTTAAGCTATTGCAGTGCAATGTATACACTAAGTCTTGGTGGAAACTTTATCCTGTATTCCTTTATAGAGCTTGTTCTGTGTTCGCCCGCGGCCCCCCCCCCTTCTTCACCCCTGTTGACTTTACAGCGGTAGTGCTCTTTAACATTCTACTAACTAGACTACATAAATCTTCCATCTCTTATTCTAACTAAATTGTGTATGGATCACGCTATGTTGAGGTTTTCTTGTGAAGTAAATTTTATAATTTTCGCTTTGAGACTCTGTTTGGACACATGCTGAGCGCACGTCCTTCTGCTCTGAGTCCGCTGAGAGGTCACTGTGGCCTGATCAGAAACGCTGTTCTATGGTAAGTAAGGAGGTCATGTGTTTTTCCAGCATCGCAACCCTTACACATCCCAGTCATGACGTCGCACACAATCTCACCCTGCTCTATTCTGTAAGTATGATGTGCTGGCCGGCAAAATCACTGGAAGCGCCGAAAAATGGTCACAATATTAATAGATTATGCACATTTCTTAACTAAATATCGATGATCTAACAATTTCAGAATAAACATCATAACTGTGCCATTTTAATCTTTGGTCGATAATAATCGCTCATCACTAATCTCTGTTGATCCATATTGGGTTTTTCGTGTTTCTAATTATTTTTTTACCATATGGTATTTTCACTCTCCTAAGGGGCGCCAAGATGTTTTTTATAGATCTACCCATTTTATTTTTTGTTCTGCCTATTTTTAAACACATTGTCCCAGGCAATACAGTTTAATGCATCCATTAAGCTGGTGCTATATTGCCCTTCCTCTAATTCAGGGTTTGTGTGGATCATGACAAAAAGCTCTATTGAAGGGATATATGTAAGTTTATTATATTATGGTCACTATTCCCTAGGTGCCACTCAACTGAACTTGTTAGTCTGTTAGGTCTATTAGTCAATATTAGTCTTGGATGGGCCTTTCCTCTAGTCGTTTTCTGCTCATTTGGGAAAAGGTAATTATCTTTAGTTATAGACAAATAAAACCGTTTCCTTTGTGTGACGCCTACAGGTTTCTGAGTCCCAGTTTATGTCTGGTTTTAAAGTCGCCCAGAAGATAACATTCCTCAGTTGAGTAGATGCTGCAGCTATTTTGCTGAGGAAGCATATCTTCTATGGCTTCTGTTATATTTGGAGCACTATAGCTAATCCTATTTAGATTTATATGTTACTGTTACTACCCCATGTATTATTTACCCATAATGATTCCACTGTTCACTACCTGTACCTATATCTTCCTGTCAGTGTTGGCTCAGACACGGATTTTACATAGAGTCAGGATCACCTCCCCCCTTCCACGGTGTTTTCTTTAATTTCTGTAAAGACTGTAACCTGGCTAGTTAACGCCCAGTATAGCTCTCGTGCAGCCATGTCTCAGTTATCACCACTAGTAATATTTTTCTTTCTGCAATTAATACTTCTAGTTAATTTATTTTGTTGGTCAGAATCCTGACATTGGTCATGCATGCAATTTTGAGTTTTTCCAGTTTTTATTCCTTTCTCCCTATACTTTTTAAATATTGCTAACACCCTTTCCTCCACACACCCCGATATATTACTAATCACCAGCTCTCACACCTACACTATCTTGACGCTATTTGTGTTGTTTCCCTCCCCCCATCCCTAGTTTAAATTTTCCTCCAGCTTCACTAGCCATTTTGTCCCCCAATACAGCTGCCACCCTCCATTTTGGTGAGCCCGTCCCTAGAATAGATCCTGATTGCACAAGGGACAGAAGTCAGCCCAGTTCTCCACAAAAACCCAAATCCCTCTTTCCTACACCATTTTTTGTGCCACTTTTTCCCATTCTCTAATCTCCCGCTGCCTCTGTGGTGTGGCCCGTGGAAACGGTAATATGTTCTGAATAATATTACCTTGGAGGTCCTTGTCCTTGAGCTTTTTGACTAAGTCCACTGAAATCATTTTTAAGGACACTCAACCTACCTCTAACTTTGTCATTGGTGACAATGTGACCATGACAGCCGGTTTCTCACCAGCCCCACCCAGATATCTGTCAAGCCCGATCCGCGATATGTCGAACCCGGGCCCTGGTAAACAACATACTGTTGGTGATCACGATCTTTTGTCAGATTGCCCTGTCTTGCCATTATATGGGGAGTCCCCAACTTTAGAACTGTCTAGCATGATCCTGCACTCCTATTCACCAATCTTAAAGGAGCAGATGGGGTAGGGTCTTGCTGAGCTTTGATTTTTCTGAGCCGACTTCCCCCTCTCCTCCATCTTGCAAATTTGTTGGGGTGTAGCCAGATCAGGATCTTGCCTCCCTGTTACTATTCCCTCTACCCTTCTTTCGAACTGTTTCCCAGCTAGCTGCCACTCATGTTCCTGCCTCCTCCATGTGCCACCCTCCCACAGCTCTACACTGCCAGTGATCGTCTGTGAGCAGCATAACGCGCTTCCAAGTTGACAATGGTTTCAGTGTTGCCACTTGCTTATTTTAGTCAGATTCGGGATTATAAATGTGCAGTGTGCACAAACGCTTGCACAGCTGTATGCCACTCGAAAGTGTTGCTCAAGGATGCATATAATTGCCACTGGTTGTGCACGGACAGTATTGTCAAAAACATGGAATCATGGGGATGTTACAAAAAAAAAAAGAAATACAGATACAAATATGAAAAATCTGTATAATATTGCCCTTTCTAAAAGCCCACAGGTATTTGCTGAAGGATCAACAAGGACTTCTCCACCCAATATTAAGCCACACTTAAGCAAAAAGACTCTTAAAACAAAACAGACAACACTCGCACCGCTCAGATTACTCGCTTAGACCCCCCCACATTAGTTTTACCCTTTGATCCAGCAGCAGCTGCAAACACTACCTTTAGAAGGCTATTAACTGTTTTGTCTGAAAGATCAGATAAAAAACAAGCTCTCAAGGTCTGGAGTTCTGTGCTGTGTAATGAACATCACTCCTACTTATCAGACTAGAACAAACAGCACGGGAGGTGTGGTCGTTCACTATGTGGGAACCAGTACGAGTGGCTCAAGAGGTGTTAAATTTCAACATTGTAGCTCCTTAACAAAATAAAAAAAATGAACAACGCAATATATTTGGAAAACATTTTCATTTAGTGATCCCAACATGTTGAAAGCTGTTCTTTGTAGTGAGACGAGTCCTTTAACTATGATTGACAGTAATAGCTTTGGCATTCTAGCCAAAACTTGAGACTGACACAGGAAGAGCGATATGATGTAGTAGAAAGAGAAACATTGAACAGTATGATTGACGATTCTAAGCTTCTGTTCTTCTCTATAGAGATTACAGTAGCTCATTGACTTGCTTTTCTACTGTGACATTATGTTAAAAATAAAATTATGTAAACATTTTTATATTTTATGTATTTTATAATAAAAATATTTTTGGGATATTATATAATTTACTATTAATTTTAGATTGTATAATTTACTATTAATTTTAAATAGTTGGATAATTGTTATAAACTACTTTTTATTATTGTTGTGGTGTAAGTTGAGAAATAGTTTATATTTTTTTCACTAATTTGCAAATCTAGTTCATCTATGCCAACTTTGGCCACAGTTAGACCACTTTTAACTTAGTCTGGTTGCTTTGATGGTTATGCACCTAATTTTGCTGTTCCACATACATAAATGTGTCTAATCTTATAAATCTGATGCAACATGCCCCCATATCTTTACCACATTCAAAATTGTTGAACCTGGCACAAATAGGACCAAAGTTGGGCTTATGACTGTTCATACATCTGTAAAACAGGATTGTACTGGATTTTTGGGCTCTGATCCCTCCAGAAACCTTCCGCAGTCCTCTTCATATATTTCACCCTTAGAGTTTACACCTCCTATTTACTATTTTACGCCACTAATAGCATCTAAATTTTGCTGCTTTTTTAGTTCATGGTATCACATGCTAAGCCATGTCCCTTATCAGATTTACCATCTATTTTGCAGAGGTCATGCCCTCCTGTCAGGCCGGGCACAGATCAATTATCTAAAACATATTAAAAATATGATGCAATCCTTGTATGCCAAATAATCACAGCAAAGACAAAAAAAACCAACAATATATATATATTTTTTTTGTCTTTGCAGTGATTTTTTGTTGGAGTCCCCATTTGCATCTGTTGTGGCAGTGATTTGTTAATCTTTGTATGCCATTAAATTCCAGTGCATTTGCCATAATGTGACCCAATTTATTTATGGTTAACATAATTCCCCAATATTATCTAGAATAATGAAAAAAAAAGAGCTTTTAGGCCGCACTGGTAAAAAATATGCACAAAACATGCACAAGACCCTCTGTTCTATAGCTGCTATCATGGCATTGTTGCTAGAAAAATAACTACTGTTTGAAAACAACATATAATGTTAATATGTCGCTATTTAACTATAATACTTTGATAATCTTTTATTATGTTAATTTTTCAATGTGTTACTGTCTTGCTATTAACTTTGTTACTATGTTATTTTGGTAGTATTTTACTATGTTGCTAAGTCCCTATATTGCCATGTCGTTATGGTACTGTTTTAATGTTACTTTGTCACTATGTTACTATTAAACTGTGTAACTATGTTACTTTGGTGATATTTTACTTTCTGACTTTTTGTCGCTATGGTACTATTTCAAGGGGTGTTCCCACCATAGAGCTCTGAGGAAGCTGCCTTTGCGCCTATACGTGTGGGAAGTTTTTACACTGGTTCCCCTAGTGCAGCATGGATTGATATTTACTTTTGCACGGTCACACTTCCTTTTTCCTTTTTTTAAATTCATTTCTGGCTTAGATTTTGCTTATTTGATGGCACTTTTCTTATGTGGAGTCAAATAGCAATCTTTACTTACTGTTGTATATCACTTTTTTTTCTATATTATCACATTATTTTGTACTATTGTGCAATATTCAGGAAGTGTTACTTTTATTTTATGTAATAGTTTTGCCATTATTGTATTTTCTTTGTGGTTTTGATATTTTCAGGGGGGTATTTTGCTTTTAAATGTTTTTAAATCTTGTTTTGTATTTTATGTCTAAATAAAAGTATTGCTATTTTTTATGTTTCTTGGGTGTGTGCTCTTAAGGTACGTTCACATGGCGTTTGTGGAGTATTAACTGTGCCATGTGTGTACGTAGAAGAAACGCCGCTGATCAGCCTTGCTGGCCACATTCACTTTCATTACCCATGCGGCAGGAAGGGACAGCAGGTAAACATAGCTCTCTATGTTAGCTATGACTACTGTAATTACAGGATGTGTTTCAGGGTGCAATGCAGCACAATTACATCCCGAAATACGTCCTAAGGCCATGTTCAAACGGCATAATTGTGGGGCGTAATTATGCCCCACAATTACAATGTGCTTTCGGGAGCACGAGCTTCCGTAGGCCAGGGGTGCCAGCACCCCGCCGGCCCCATAGACATGCATTACGCATGGCGCGTAAACGGCGTGAATAATTTACAAGTCACTTATCTCCCCCCGCGGCGTATTGCACGAGCGGGGAGAGGAGTCGTAAGCCATAGTTCACTATGAGAAACTGTGGATTACCGTAATGGACTGTGACGCATTTGACTGTAATTGAACGCAGTACGGCGTTGAATAGGATGAATGCGCCCAATTTTAACCCGTGTTGAAATAGTTTAATGGACACCTTGTAAATATACCCTTACAATTTGTTCCTTTTTTTATTTATTTTTTGTTTGGTCATAGGTTTTGGAAATACTGGCGGCACGCCTTAGATTAATCATATATCTTTACTTTGTGGTTGATTTACCCACCATAGAGTTTGATAACATATTATAAGGATATGCCATCAAACTACCTATGGGACGCGTAACTATCTCTGAAACTGACCTGCTGTACGTTCCGAGTTACGGCTTGGAAGGTATAGCAGGTAACGCTTGCACACGACTTCCCATTCTGTTCTATGGAAGTACTGAGCATAGTCGAACAACCTGTTCCTCTGTACTGGGAACTCCTGTAGAACAGAATGGAAAACACTGTGCTTCCCCATACTGGGAAAACCTATAGATCAGAATGGAGAACACAGCGCTTCTCTGTACTGGGAACTCCCATAAAACAGAATGGAGAGCACAGCGCTCCCCTGTACTGGGAACTCACATAGAACAGAATGGAGAACACAGCGCTCCCCTGTACTGGGAACTCCCATAGAACAGAATGGAGAGAACACAGCGCTCACCTGTACTGGGAACTCCCATAGAACAGAATGGAGAGAACACAGCGCTCTCCTGTATTGGGAACTCCCAAATAATCGAATAAAGAGTTAAGTGCAATCAGCTCTCCATTCTGAGCTGTAACTTTCAGTGAGCCTGTTTCCGAGATAGATGTAGGCCCAGAAGTAGGATCCCCAACTATCAGACTCTGACGGCCTATCCTAGCAATGTACCATCAAACCATATGGTGGGAGCACCCCTTTAACCCTTTCACTATAGTACTATGTTTACATTATTTTCTTTCGCCTCATCATTTTAGCATTCTCCATACTCTCCTCTGCTTACTGCCCCTTTAATGAGCTGCAATGTAACTAAAACCCTTTATTATGCTAATATAGTCGTGTGGAAGAAGTACTCTGATCCACACAATTAATTACCATGAATACTGTTGAACTGTAGGTGCTCCTGGAGAGATTTCCCGTAGTAAAGGACTGATTAGGAGAAAATTATTATCTGAACTTCAACAAGCATAAATGCACATTACACCACTAAATGCTCGTTTAGGTACATAAAATAATTTAAGGATTAATTCAAATCCATTATAATTAAGACCTGTATTGAAAAGTACATAAGTGCTGGTTACCACTGATTACCAGCAAATCTACTGCTCCTGCTTAATGGAGCCTTAAACTATTATTTATCATTGATGTCATAAATGCCCCCAAAAAATGAGAAAAGTAAATGTGTAGAAGCCGAATAAATAAATATCAAATATTAAGTCAAATTAGTTTTTTTTTTTTTTTCCCTATTAGCGACTCACTAAACAAATGTGACAACAAAATAATTGAAAAAAAGTTTTTATTCCACTGGAGATTTATAACTGTGTAGATATTGCAGTGAGATTAAAGGGGTTTTAGGGCACATAGTTGCCATAAAAGGGGTCCCCTGATAAGAACCCCTCTATGTAATTGCCACTACTAAGAAGCAGATGGAGATTGTCCACGTTACCTTGGTGGCCATGTATTTGATTAGCCATCATGTAATACTACATGGGTTGCTGCAGGAAATGCACAGTTGGCGGCAGCTTCCCTCAGCGTAGGGCATTGATAACTCTTTCGCTACTCACTATTATGCTGCGCTGCGGTCCGACAACAGGGCTTCCGACCTCAGGCGCGCTTCGCTGTGCGTCCACTTACCCGGCCCCGTCCTGCTTCCTCCTCGAGCGGTGTGCTGCTATGACTTCCCTGCCTCTGCCTGTACTTTCCCGGCCAGCCCCTAGGGGGGCGCGCGTGAGCAGCTCTTCTAGATTTAAAGGGCCAGTAGTGAACAGGTAATGCTTTGCCACCTATGGCATTCGGACATGGGCTTTATAGGGATTCCTTTTCCTGCCATGCGGCACCAGTTGTTGGTGTCCGTTCTCTAGTGACGTCCTTGTGCGCTCTCTAGCGAATACCTCTACCGTTCCGTTAACGTTCCTGGTCCTGCTTACGTCTATCGCATACATCTGTAACGGACCGGGGTAGTGGATCCACTGGGCCACCGCAAGCGGTGGTACGGGCCACGACAGGGAGCAGAGTCTAAGTGGGTCCCGGTTTTCACCAGAGCCCGCCGCAAGGGATTCCACCATGTCGCTACCCCTGAGGTGACTTGCTTGCGGTGGTAGCCGAGGTACAGCGTAGAGCAGAATCAGCAGGCAAACTTGTAGTCGGCTTCCTCGCTTAGGTATGGGCACTATGGATTCGGCAAAAGTGCTTCCGGGAGGTGGAGCAATATATAGGGTCAGCGGCCGGCATCGGCCTATTACTGGCGCACTGGCCCTTTAAATCCTGGAGAGCCGGCGCGCGCGCCCTAAAGAGCGGGGCCGCGCGCACCAGCTAGCTGACAGGCGCAGGGAAGCAGGAGCGTGGCTGGGTAAGTGATTGCGCCCGAACGAGCGAGGGTGGCCGCGGACCGCGGCGCTGCTCGCTACGGGCGCGAGGGGGGGACCCTGGGGACCAAGTGCGCCTGCAGCCCGAGCTACGGGCTGCGGCGCAACTCGTGACAACGGCTACTGTGCTGATCTTTATATGCCATGTTCGTTCCCTGCCTGGCCTGTTCTGCCTGGCTCCAGTTCCATGCTCCTATTGGCTCCATGTCTTCCCTACCTGTTTTGGCTGTCACCACTGGTTCCTACGTCGGGGGTAGCGACCTGGGGGATTCCCTGCTGCAACGTCCGACCTTCCTTGCAGCGGGCAATGGTAAATACAAGAGACCCCTTAGACTCTGCTCCCCGGCATAGGGTACGCCAACTCCTCGTGTTGACCAGAGGATCCACCTCCCGCTCGCTGAGCGACCTTGGCACTCACCTCTCCCCGCTCCTGCTCCATTCTCCTTTCCTGTCTAATAGCATCGCCCCCCATCGGCTCTCTGACATTTAAATCTTTTAGTATTGTCAATATGTTAATGTTGTATTATATTACTTTGGTAGCATTTTACTACATTACTATAACACTATATTACTGTATTTTTATGCTACTGTTTTAATATGTACTTTACTATTAAACTGTGTAACTATGTTACTTTGGTGATGTTTTTACTTTCTGACCTTATCACTATGGTACTATTTCACTGGATGTTCCCACCATAGAGCGCTGAGGAAGCTGTCTTTGCGGTGCTATGTGTGGGGATTTTACTTTCTCACGGTCACACTTCATTTTTGCTTTTTTAAATTAATTTCTGCCTTATATTTTGCTTAATTGGTGGCACTTTGGTAGCACATATAAGCTAGAGTAATGGCCGCTACTAAGAAGCAAACGAAGATTGTCCACATTTAAGGTTATAGATAGGCCGAAAATATGAGAAAAATTATGAAGCATGTCAGCGAATAGAAATCCTGCTTGAACGACCACAGGTCCCAGCAATACCTGTGCTGTGCTGGCTCTTGCTGTCTGTAGAATAACGGGTGAAAGCAGCAACAATAAATTTCAAATGTAATGTAGTAAAAATGTAAAATATAAAAATCTGAACAACATCATCAGTGGCTTTTTTCATGTAAAATTATTTTAAGTTTCTATGAATTTTAAATCTTTTTATGGAGATATTTCTATTTTTTGGGGATATTCATATTTTTTATTAATTTTATAAAATCACTTTTTCAAATTAAAATAATAATATTATTTTTAAAAATTTTGATGAAAAAAAAAAAAATAATAAAAAAATAATAATAATAATAATAATAATAATAATAATAATAATAATAATAAAATAATAATAAATTATGTTTTATTATTGCCCGGGGTGAATTTTGAAAAATATTGCACAGTTTTGCTCTTTAAAAAAAATCTATCTCCATTTTCGACGTTCGGGGCTCAGGCAGAGCACTTGAAATAGGTCTGCCGTCGATGCAATGCCCTATTTTTCCCGACCCGCTTCATACATGCGGCAAATTTTCCCCAATGGTGCGACCCACCCTCAAATCCCCACGCGCCCCTTCTTTTTAGGTCTTAACAGTGGCAAGTTTTTTGACAAATTAATCTAACACTGGGGGAGGGCATTCGACAGCGAGACGGCACAGTGAGGCGGGTTATACCCAAATAGGTAAAACTCCCATCATACAATCCCCCCTTAGATTAGGAATAAGGGGCATTTTTTGAGGGAAAATTTTACCGAAATTTTTTTGGGTCAACCGAATCAAATCATTTAGATTTTGGATTGAATTGGACACGACCCAAGTTCAAAAATGCTAAACACCTTAACTAAGTCACAAATGACACTCATGGGGTTCCCCCCCCAAGGTGCACCACTTTCAACTGCACGACTACGAACAACCAAAAGCTACATAGGGTAGAGAATTTATGTTTTGGACGGGAAATGACACTGCACTGGAGCGCTGTGGGGCAGGGAGCCTGGAGCTGTAAGGTGACCCCTAGCACCCATAACAGTTTTTCACCCTACCACAGCTTAGGTTAGGGGTTAAATTTTTTTTATATTTTTTTCCAATATATTTTTTTGGGCCAAACCCAAAACAAATCAAAAAGGTCCCAAAACGAAACCCAAAACAAAACCCTTTAAAAAGTGCAAGGTTAATTTTGGGCTTTCCCCCTTTTAAAGGGGCATGCCCCATGTAATTTTACGTGGGGTCCTCCAAAATGGGTATTTAATCACTTTTCTAAAATAATTTATACAAAAATTGCCCTGAAGGGCCCGCTGCCTTACCTCCCTAGTTTTTTTAAAAAAACTATTGATAAACCGACAAAGCTGCGGCCGGCTTGGCAAGCCACTTTTTATCTTGAGAGGGAGCGAAAAGCTTTCAAGGGACGGGGGAAATATTTGTGTTTTTTTTTACAGAAACCACTAGTTGTAAGTGTTACTGAGTAGATCCCTGCTTTATCTGTGACAGGAACATGAAAACTTTCAAGGCACCGGGAGAAATATGTTTGTTTTTGATACAAATCCCTAGTTGTTTGTGTATATCTGAGTAATCCCCGCTTTATCTGATACAGGGAAAATGAAGAAGCTTTCAACTGTTGTGGGAAAGGGTTTTCCTTTTTTTATACCGAATCCACTAGTTGTATTTATTTTTGAGTGAACATTTCACACGATCCCTTATCAGGGCTCTGTTTCCCGGCTGTGTCTCTCTCTCTTCTCTCAACGTGGCTTGTTACATTAGCTTTTTAGCCATAAGGCAGCCCGGGAAATCCCCTTAAGGTGCCACCATTTACAACTGACACCACTGCTAAAGTGCAAACGAAGCACATTTGAGCAGAACTGACGCTGGATTTAAATTATACCAAACTGGTAGCAAATCCATTAACACCCAAAAAATTTTTTTCCAGAATTTGATTTTCCCTCAGCTAAAATCAACTCACTTGGGTTTAGGTTGAGTATGAAATTGACCAGAATCTGAAGCACAGAACTACCTGTCAATGAGTGACAACTGTCAATGGTGGGCTTCCCCCTTAAGCTGCCACCATTTGCACTGCAGGTAGCCCAATCAATGGAGCTATGGTATGATGCAGAATTTGATGTCAAAATGCAATGCTGCTGGATTGGGAGCACTGCACAGTGATAAGTAACCCCACAGCCAGCCCAAAGAATCTTTAACCCTAACCCCAACTTAGGGCTAAAAGGAGTTGTCACAATTTGCTGTTTCAGAGCCAAAATGCAGCTTTCACTAATGAATCCTGTCTCCTCCTGCTCCGGATGTGGGTGGTTCTATGGCAGTGATTAGCATATCAGCTCTGCATTCAAATGTCTGCTATTTCCTCTGACATGAGAGCAGAAGATTTTTATCTAAAGTCCAGAGAAGCTTCAGAACTAAAATAAACACAAGTAATTAGTCTCATTAGTTTATTATATCAGATATCAGATGCCTGCAGTTCTGTGTAATGACATCATCCCTGCTATCAGATAAGACAAACAGCAGGGCGGTAACTTAGAGAAACCTGAGTGCACTCAGAGCTCAAGAATTTGTATTTTATCGCCTCAACAAAGAAAAATAAACAAAGCAATGTATTTGGAAAAAGTCTTAATTTACTGTACACATTGAAAGTTAATGTTTGTCAATTTGATTTAGGTTGAGATTGACATTGACCCAAAACTTAAAGGGGTTTTATAATTTCATTAAATGGTCTTCAGAATAAGGGGACAGTGAAAACAAGTAACTTTGCAATTGGATGTCATTAGCAAAGCTGCCTTGTATTCACAGTATTCCTTATCTTGTGTTTTTGTTTACACTGATATCCAGTGAGGGTCGGATCCCTTCTCCTTGCATTTCACTAGCTGAGAGCTCATTTACATTCTGTACAGCCCCCCGGTCGAATTCACGGAGCTGTTTCTCTCACTCAGAGTAAGGGACCGTCACATTTTCACTTTATACAGCAGAAGAAACAGAATTACACTGAAGGGCTTACACAATCAGGAAATAGCACAATTTGTGTCAATCCCTGCCTGACTCAGAGTTAAGGGCCATAGCATTTTCTCTCTCCACACCCAGCAGAAACAGACTGCAACAGATTCTACAATGAGAAAACTTAACAGTTTTGTCCCGGTGCCTAACTCTCCTGCATAGAAGCGAGATCTGTGCCGTTCATAGAGCTGCCACATAATATCCAAAAAATTGGGAATCTCGCAAGAGAACAAAGAGTGACTTTTGATCACTATTTTTAACTATTTTGCCATAGGCAAACTTAAACTCTATCATTCTCTATCTATTAAACACTAAAACGTAACTTTTATTATATCTAACTCTTAACCCTATACACACTATTAAAAAACCTGATCTCTATCCTCATAAATTAACCCTTTTGCTTCTGAAAGAGGGAAAAAACTCCCTTTCTATCATCAAGTCTGGGGGAACCCCACCTATTAACAGGAGAGCCTTATATCTAAAAGAAAAGTACTAGCTTCAGTAAGGGAATCCCAAGCCAAAACTTGGGCAGTCGTCCCTAATCTCATAGACAAGGAACAAATAAGGCCCCCTTGTACACCGTCTGCAGCAGGTGACACTTGTGATACAGAGTGAGAAATCACAATTAAAACATCATCCCCTGATCTCGCCGACGTCAGGCATGACTTTTAAATTGTGATTATCTCACCTCTGCTACAATGTCACCTGCTGCAGACGGTGTCAAAAGGGGGGCCTTATTGTTCCTTGTCTATGAGATTAGGGACGACTGCCCAAGTAGTTGGCTTGGGATCCCTTACAAAAGCTAGTACTTTGCTATAGATATAAGGCTCTCCTGTTAAAGGTGGGGTTCCACCAGACTTGATGATAAAAAGGGGGAGTTATTCCCTCTTTCAGAAGCAAAAAGGGTTAAATGGTGAGGTTAGAGATGGGGTTTTTAAAATAGTGTGTATAAGGTTAAGAGTTAATATAAAAAAAGTTACGTTTTAGTGGTTTTTAAAAGATAGAGAACTGATAGAGTTTAAGTTGCCTATGGCAAAATAGTAAATATAGTTCATAGACTGCAACACATCTCCAGCTGTAGAGGAGAAGAGATCAGTGCTCAGTCTAGATTGAATGCAGCCTGTGGTAATGTATACAGCTCTTACAAAATAAGACGCATAGAGAGACACAGTGACATGTGGATTCAGGCAGAGAGGGGGGGGGGGGGAGTCACGGAGCCAGCATGCACAGTGAAGGGGGGGATGATGTCACACAACTGGGAGGGGAAGAAACGCCCCTGCATTTCCAGAGTTGAGAAGCTGAGAGCAGTGTGAATCAGCCGAACTAAGGAAGCAATACATCCCCTTTAAGGTGTCACCATTTATACCCAATGCACAGGGTCTACAGTGTGATACAGGATGTAGCAGCTGCCCATACTGTAGTACTATGATTTGGATCCAGAAAAGGTCAAAGGGGTTGTCTCACTACATCGATTCATCTTAGCTCAGTCCTGTTTTCTTGGTTTCATTCTGAATTCGGGGCTTTTTTTCCCTGGCTTCTCCCAAATTTTTGGCAGTAGGGGAAAGGGTTGAGTCAGGTTTGGGACGGGCCCACAGGTTTGAATAGGGGAAACCCCCGGGGGGCCCCTAAATGGTGGACCGGAAAGGGTGTATTTTAACCTGCATTAAATCCCCCGAAGGGGCCAAAAGCAGAAAAAGGGAGAAAAAGCAAGAAGCAAGGGGGTGGGCCCTTTCATTTTCCCCCTTTTTAGTGTGCGCCCCTGAAAATAAACCCCGGGGGGCCCCAAAAACAGCTCGCCCTGGGGGGCCCCCCAAAAATCAGCTCCCCCTGTGGGCCCTAGGAAACCCCCCAGTCCAACACTGTCGAAACATAGCAACCATGCGGGCCCACCCTTTCCCCATGAGAGACTGAACCGGCTGTACTATAAAACCCATTCTTGAAAGCCTTCGGGGAAAGGAAAACGGGTCTTTTACTAAAAGGGACCAGTGCGGGTCCTCTACCCGGGGCGGTAAAAAAGGTTTCCCTCTAGCATAGGGGCCCCGGTGCTGCAGTTCCCCACAGAGGTAAAACGGGTCTGTATTATACCAACCAGTGTACCCGCCAAATCGGGAGAGACAAACAGGTCTGTGCTTGAACCCCTTGCTGGCCCGCCTGTCAAAAGCCCTGCACAGGGCCTGTAGCAAATGCAACCAGCGCTTCCCGCCTATCAGGGAGGTAAACCAGGGCTGTAGCTATAGTGACCATGCTGTCAGTCTATCAGGGGGGTTTTAAAACCCAGGTCTCTGCTATAGTGCCCAGTGTTTTCCATCAATCGGGAGAGGTAGAAGGTGGGGTACAACAACCAGCGCGGCAGCCAAATCGGGAGGGGAAAACCCCCAAGCTGTGCTTTTAGTAAACCCAGTGTTTGGCCCCCAATAAATTAGAAGGGAAACCCAGGTCTTACTAAAACGCCCCCCGTGAAAGGCCCCCCATAAAGGGAGTTTTTAACAGGTCTGTAGCAAAAGCAACCAGTTTTTGGCACCCCTTCAGGAAAAAAAGATTTCGTGCAATCCCCAACCTGGGACCCGGGGGAATGCAGCCCAAAACAAAGGGGATATCTGGGAATAGGTTACACGGGTTAATGGACCCAAAATTTGCAAAGTGACTTTTTTTTTGCAAGATCTTTAACAAAAAAAAAGCAAAATTTCCCTGTATTGAGACGCCCCCTTTAGGGCTAAAAAACCCAAAGGGGCCGTCCAGGAAAAAGGAAAACGTTCTTCCCAAGTGGCCCTCTTTAACTGCATCTTGACAAGGGTTTACCAAAATTTCCCCAAAAGCCTCTGAAGGGTTTTTGCCGGAGAATAGAAGCCGTAAATCCCCCCTCCCAAATACCCCCGTGGGCCCCCCCCTAGGGGCGGTGTCGGCTGTTAGGATTCTAAGTAAGCCCTTGGGAAAATTCCTCAAAGCCCTCGACTGGACCCAGGGCAAAAAAGTAAAGGTTTGGAGAAAAATTTGAAAATTAAAAACCCGGCCGCTTCCTTCCTTTCGCTGGGGGTTTAATCGAATTTTAAAAAAGAAACATAGCACCCAATTTTCACTGTGTAATGCCCTCCGTTTAACCCCCAGCTCCA
>JAODAL010035145.1:0-43312 GCA_025379985.1 Phyllomedusa bahiana | reverse complement strand
CCAGATATCGCCAGATAACAGAAAACCAATGGGGGTCACAACAGTAGAAAACCTTGCGATCAGCCTAAAGTGAGTTGCAAAAGTCTTCCTACCCCTTAAACTGTTCCTCATTTTTAAACATTGCAGCCACAAACTTAAATGTATTTGTATTTTTTTTTTTTACATCAAAGATATTTAGGGTTTTTAAAAAGGCCCAGTCAAAGTCCAGACCTATTTTCCATTGAAAAGTCTGGGGCAGGCCCGGGAAAATTTGCTGTTCAAAAATGTTTGCCGGGCCTTCTATGAGCTAGAGCTATTTGAAAAGAAAATGGGCAAAAATTCCAGCCTCAGATTCAAAGCTCGTAGAGACATCCCCAAACAAGTGAAAAGTGTATGCAGAAAAAGGGGTCCACAAAATATTGACTCAGCGGGGGCGAATACAAAATTAGCAAAAATTTAGAAAAGCACATATTTTTTTTTCCACTTCTCAAATACTTGCTACTTTGTGTTGCTCTATCACATAAGATATCAATAACACTTTAAATTTTTTGGGGCTGTAATGTATAAAAATTTAGGAACATTCTAAGAGGAAGTTTTTTGCCCCACTGTAAATGTCTATGGATCCTTTTAACCCCTTAACGACCGCCCGCCGACTCTTGATGTCAGGCGGTGCAGGTCATTTGCAGCGCCGTCTTTTGCGGCACCGCATCAGCGCTGAGAATAGAGCTCTATTTCATAGCCCTGTTCCGACCACAGCTCCTGCAAGCCCGGGAAGTGGGGGAAACCTCCGCTCCCCAGTGCTTTAACAATTTGATTGCCGGGGTTCGGACCACAGGTAATAAAGGGGCTTTCCCCAGCTCTGTCGGGTGACAGGACTCCGGTGACCCAAAAAGCCCTGAAGCTGAATCAGCCCGGGGACCCAGAGTAGCCCCAGGGGTTTTCTATGTACATGCCAGCGATCAGGGCAGACTGTGTGCTGTCCTGACTGCTGTCTGTGTCAAACTGACACAGATTATAATGTATTAGCATATATGACTATGCTAGTACATTATTACATGTAAAAAAAAAAATGTAAAACAGTTATCCCTTCATGGAATTTAAAAAAAAGGTAAAAAATACATAAAAAAGTGTAGAAAAATAAATAAAATAAAAATATTTAATAAAAAATGATTGTGCATACATTACACACACATATTAGGTATCCACATGACTAATAACCTGTAGAATTAATAAACAAGTTATTAAGTGTGAAATTTGAATGGTGCAAAAACAAATGTAAAAAAAAAAAAAAAAAAATTAAAAATAAAAAAAATTCTGTAATAAGTTATGAGTGAACTTAAACTATTCCCCCAAAAAGTGCAACTTGTCCCGAATAAAACAAGGCCTCATACAACTGCGTCATTGAAAAAACAAAAAAGTTACAACTGTTGAAACACAAGGCAAAAACTGAAACAAGTACTGGTCATTTAAGGGCTTGTCTCATCTCAAAGTTTCATAGGATGCATGAATGAAAAAATGGTGCTTTGCTCCGTCACTTCCTTGTCAAGCTGTCTGTAATTAGCATATGAGCTCCATGTATTCAGACTTCTCTGTTTATCAGTCTAGATTAGCTAAATTACCTTCTCTGAGGTCCAGAGAAGCTGCTGAGCTAATGTAAACAGTAGTGTAATTAGTCTGTTGTCTGAAAGATCAGATAACACACAAGCTCTCACTGCCGCCCATGACCTGTGTGATGACTTCACTCCCTGCTATCAGATAGAACAAACAGCAGGGGGGGGAGAAGTACACAGGTCGGTCAATTGGGAAACCAGAGAGAGCACAGAAGGTGATAAAATCACTTGTAGCTCCTTAACAAAAAGAGATGAACAACGCAATATATTTGGAAAACGTCTTCATTTAGTGTTCCCTACATTTTGAAAGCTATTCTTTGTAGAGAGACAACCCCTTTAAGTACTTTTTAGGTGTTCAGTTTAAGGGGTTAACAGGTTAGTATTGTCCAAAATGGAGTAGCCCTTTTTCAGATATTGACTAGGAAGGCTGATATACCTGTCTTCCCTGTAAAATTTCTACTTTGCTGTCTGCACTTTTGGGGGCAGCATATTTCCTTCTACCTACAATAACATGGTAATGCGGCGTTTACCGACTTTAACTGTGAAAATCTCAGATGTGTCTTTGCTTATTCTTGGACATTTCAACACGTACATCCCCTTTGGGATAAATCCATATAAATATGGAACCAGAAGACATCCTCTCGCACCTTTTTGAAGTTTAGTCCATGAATTACTTCTTATTGCTATCTGGAGATGGAAACATTCAGAAAATTGCCAGTACTCTTACCACTCCAACACTTATCACTCACTCGAGGTGATCAGAGGGGATCAGGTCCCCTGAGCTACTTGGATTAGAGTCCAAATCTGATTTCTTCCCTTTAAATGCTTTAGACCATTTCCCTCTGCTGCCAGTAATAATGATATCCGCTGATGGGCAACATAAAATTAGCACCTGGAAACTTGATGCCTTGGGCTCAATACAGTTGATGGCACCATAATAATGGGACTCTTTTACCTTGAATGATGGCGAGGGAGTAGAATGGGACAAT
Organism: Phyllomedusa bahiana; assembly: GCA_025379985.1. Taxonomy (NCBI): domain Eukaryota; kingdom Metazoa; phylum Chordata; class Amphibia; order Anura; family Hylidae; genus Phyllomedusa; species Phyllomedusa bahiana. The sequence goes on along the minus strand of JAODAL010035145.1, from coordinate 40,734 downwards.
ATGAAGGGGAGTTTGAGAGAGATTTTTGTCCAACTTATCAGAAAAAACTAGAAGTGAAACCAGACAGTTTGGAAATGCATTTCAGCAGAGGGTGCTGGACACAGAGATGAGGTGGCTGCTGCTATCTGGTGGGAGGCACATGCACTTAATACAGCACATATACAGGAGGCAACTAATAAGAAAAGATGCTTTGTCCAACAGATGTTCTGTGAGTAAGGTGAAGGCGCTGGACCTCTTGCAACAAGAATCAAAGCACCACAGGGCTCTTCATACGTGAGGATTGAGAGGGGAGAACGAAAGATACTACATGACGCTAGGACAATTCGAGACTTGCTTAACCCCTTAAGGACCCGGCGTTTTTTTTGTGTGACACATTCGTTTTTTCCCTCCTCGCCTTCTGAAAGCCATAACTTTTTTATTTTTCCACCTACATAGACACATGAGGTCTTTTATTTTGCGGGACAAGATGTACTTTCTAATGGTGCTATTCACTATACTATAGAATATACTGGGAAACCGCAAAAAAATTCCAAGTGGGACAAATTGTGAAAAAAGATTTATTTTCGCCATGTTTGCGGGGGTTTTGCTTTTACGGCATTCAATCTTCGGTAAATCTAATGTGTGATCTGTATTCTTCTGGTTGTTACGCATCCGGCAATACCAAACATGTAGGGTTTCCGTTTATGTTTTGGTACCGTAAAAAAAATTCCAAACATTTTCTATTTTTGAAATTTGCGCCAACGGCGCCATTTTGTGCGACCAATAACTCTTTGTACTAACACCATACGGACATCGTGAGGGGAATTTTTTGCGGGCTGAAGTGTACTTTTCATCACTAGCAGTTTGGAATGCATGCGACTTTTTTATCATTTTTATTCCATTTTCTAGTGACGGTAAAATGACCAAAAAAACGCAATTTTGGCGTTTTGGAATTTTTTTTCTTCTACGGTGTTCAGCGTACGGGATAAATGATGTTATATTTTTATAGATCGGACTTTTTCGGAAGCGCCGATACCAAATATGTGTAACATTTTAATTATTTGTAAGGGACCCGTCAGAGGCACACGAACAGACACAGACAGTGTGAGGTCCTGACACTGGTCCCAACTAGTGTTGAGCGATTTTTATCGACAAAGTTGAAATCGGCAAGGTTTTTATGGTGATCGAAATTTCCAGATCATGCGATAATTAAGGTTATAATTGAGCATCATCTATTAAGATCGCGCCTTTTTCGGCGCTTCCTGTAATTTGGCGGCCAGCAAATGAGATTACAAAATAGAGCAGGGTGAGATGGTGTGTGCGACGTCATGACTGGGATGTGTATGGTTGCGATTGGCTAGAAATATCACATGACCCATCGTTTTACATAGAACAGCGTTCCTGTTTCAGCAAGCCTCAGTGTCTCTCAGGTCTCATAGGGATAGGGACCTGCGCTCTGCCTGTGGCCAAACGAGACTCAGCGAAATTATTCGTATTTCTGCACAGAGAAACCTTGACTATTAGCTGTGATACCTTTCCAATTTAGATAGATTAGGGATTTGAACATTTTATTGTACGTTAGCTAGAGAATTTTTAAAAGCAGCATCTTGACCACTGTAAATTTCACGGCGGTGGGAGCGGGGGGGGGGGGGGGGGGCCGCCCGCTGGACGACATAGACAAGCTCTATCTCTAAAGAACACTGGATAAAGTTCACCAAGACTTAGTGTAGTCATTGTAGTGGAATATCTTTATTATTTAAAGTTTGCTATGAAAAATCTTTCCTGGATATGGGCAGCCTTGAACTTATATTGGATAAACATAATTTCTAGTACTGTCAGGTCTCTTTGTTAGCTGCAAACTCACTTTTATTATCTGTATACATTTCGATAGGTGTTTCAATTTTAACCCATTACAAACTGTGACTGTTATATATCACCACTTGCACTTAAATTTAAAACCAGCAATTCTTGTTAGGTCAGACAGGTTGTTTGTTGCCAAAAATACGTGTATCGTACGAATAACATCACAGTTTCTGTGTTTTTTGACCTTTTGGCACCAGCACTGTTCATTTGACGCAGCATCATACGTTAAAAATCTTTAAAACAGACAATTTATATATTCAAACCACAGAGTGAATTGAAAAGTGCAAAAAAATACCGTTTATATATCAAAACATAACAGTTTACGTGGTTTTTTTATTTTTTGCGCACCCAGGCTCTGTTATTGACGCAGCCATCTACGTAATCTTAAAAACAAGCAATTTATATTCACCACAGGTGAATTGAAAGGTGCAAAAAAATACCGTTTATTATACCAAAACATAACAGATACGTGTTTTTTGGACTTTTGCCCAGTCCAGATTTGTTGATAGACACCTTGCAGTTAAATTTGAACCAGCAATTTTGTTTTGATTAGAGGGATTTGAGAATAGCTGTGATTTGCCGTCTTTTAATAAGAGACTTTCCAAACTATTCCATACCTTCTCAAATTTTTATATTTCTGAACATGGAGCGAAATGCAGGTGGTAAGCGAGCAAAGAGGGGGGTAGCACATGGAGGTAGAGGTACGAGAGAAGGTGCTCCTTCCAGTGCTGGCGACAACACGCATGCCAGCGGATCGTCAGTTGCAGGACCGTCAGGCCTGTCATCGCTGGGTCAGGGCCCTGTGAATCTAAGTAACGAACATCGTCGCCAATCTGTCCTTCAGTGGTTAATGCAACCTGCATCTAGCAGTCTTACCTCCTCGTCCTCGCAGTCACGGCCACAAATGTCGTCATCAGCATCATCAGCATCTGTCCAACATGAAGCAGCCCAAATGTCGACTGTGTACCCACCACTGTGGATAATCCATTTTCTGAAGACCTCTTTGATGACAAAAAATGCGGTTGGGGTCAGAAGGCATGTTAAAAGATCAAGAGGCCAAAAAGGATGATTTTCTGCTCTGACGCCCAGTTACTGATGCCATCAGAGGAGGTGAAGGAAGCCGGTCAATCGGCAAAAATCCCGGGCGGTCGGCAACGCCTTGCAGTGCCCCTTGCTTGTAGCCCGCAGCTTCTGGATGCAGAAAGTCAGGACGACCAAGTCCCCTGTGTTGATGATGATGATGATGACGACATTGCGGATCCATCCTGGTCTTTTCCGCAGAATTTGCTTGCGAGCGCTTCATCAGTGGACGAGGAGGAAGACGATGGGGTAGTGTCAATACGGGTCCCGCCACAAAAAGGGAGAGGGCGGTCGCAGAAGTCCGCTGATATGATTCCGCCAGCCACGGTCAGCGCAAACCCCGCTCCTCGCTTATCGCCGTCAAAAAGGTCCAGGACCTCTCAAGCCTGGGCCTTCTTTGAGCAAGCCTCTGATTCACCCAGCGATGTCATATGCCGCCTTTGCCGTAAACGCATAAGTAGAGGCAAGAACCTTAAGTGGTTAACCACCACCAACATGTCTAGTCACATGCAGCGAATGCATGAGTTGAAATGGAGGGAACACTTGGCCAAAAAAGGCCAGGACCGACGCCGGGCCTCCAACCACTGTCACACCCTCTGTCTCCGCCTCCTCCTCCTCGCCACCACCAAGCGTTCCTCAGCTGCCCATGTCTCTCAGAGTCATGATCAGGGATCAGCCTCCGCTTCAGCCTCCACCGTCGCCGGAGTACCACCAGCACCACCAGAGACCCATCCTACCCCTTCTCCTTCCGCCAGTTTGACGACCTGCACGCCGTACAGCGGCCAGTCTAGCAGCCAGCCTTCTGTCTTCCAGGTTTGGGAGCAGAAGAAACACTTTAACCCAAACCATCCCAAAGCCAAAAGCTGAATGTCGGCATTGCCAGGCTTTTGGCCTTGGAAATGTTGCCTTTCCGTCTGGTGGACACAGATGGGTTCCGCCACGTCATGGCCCTCGCTTGCCCCCAATACCAGATGCCGAGCAGGCATTTCTTTGCCAGAAAAGCCGTCCCTGCCCTGGCCAGCCACGTGTCATCTAAAATTTCAAGCGCGTTGTCTGCATCTGTGTCCGGAAAAGTCCATCTCACCACCGACACATGGACTAGTAAGCACGGCCAAGGCCGCTATATCTCTGTGACAGCTCACTGGGTGAGCTGGGTGGATGTCTCTGGGGGTGACGGTGGCTCTCAGGCTCGGCGCACGCTCTTCAAAAACGCAGGGATGGTGCAGGGCTCTTTCCCCCAAGGTCCTCTGGTGGCATCACGTGCCCAGAGACACCAGGCCGTGTTGAAATTAATCTGCCTTGGAGACCGTCCACACACAGGTCAGGAGCTGTGGACGGCTCTAAGCAACGAGACCGAGCGCTGGCTGGGTGACAAGAACCTTGTGCCAGGCAAGGTGGTGTGCGATAACGGGCGAAATCTGCTGGCCGCCCTTAAGATCGGTAGGCTGGAGCACATCCCTTGCCTGGCACATGTCATGATCCTTGTCGTCCAGAAATTTCTAAAGAGCTACCCGGGTTGGAACTGCCTTGCTGAAGAAGCGCTCGAAAGGTGCTGAGTTCGCACTTCGCGTTCGCAACCTGTTCCGTCCCGCCGGGCTCGCGCTTGCAGCGTCAGCTCGGCCTCCCCGTCCAACCGTCTCATTGTTGACGTGGCAACTTATGCTGGTAATTCCACACCCTCCAATGATTACACGATTGTCAGGCAGCAGCGCAATGCATTACGCAGTACGAAGAGTGACACATGGCCTGATACAAGCAGCAGGGTTTCAGGACCTGGGTGTGGAACCACGAGAGTGGAGGCAGGTGAAAAGGAAAGCTCTGCACCATCCTTGCCAGTTTTGGAAGAAGCCACCAAAAAGGTCTCTGTGCGGACAATGCCCTTGGTCAGCATGAGCATTGTGGTGATCTTAGTTCTGGACGATCGTTGTACACTCTGAAAAAAACTGGTACCTTGCAGCGGACGGAGGAGGTGACGGACTCAGATGCGGACACGGAGCCCTTATCTACGTCATATCCACAAGGCCCGACCACGCTTTCACATTTCAATCGGTCTTCATTAGGCAGTGGTTCGGGGTCCGAGCTAGTGCAAGGTGGCGCATACAGCTCTCAGGGTATGCATCATCTCAGGAAGTCAGGGCGGTTTTGAAACTGTGCCGGAGGCAGCGAGGTGGAGGAGGAGTGGCGGAGGAGGTCTTCCTAGACACCGATGTTACGACGTCCCCTGCATTGGAAACGAGGTGGGCGCGAAATTTGAGGCGGCCGGAGAAAGATGAGTGGAAGATCAGTTTGCTAGTGCCCCTCGACCTGGGCTGGGAAATCAAGGCTCCATACTCTCCGGATGTGCTTGGATGCTCCATTTCCTCCAACATTAGATCCTCGCATTAAGGACATCAAAATGAACATTCTGTTACTGGGTTGTGCCCACCCATCCTGGATCCCCGGTACAAACAAAACTCAGCACTTTCTCTTCCCCCCCCAACCCACCCAAATAGAGTGAAAAATGCAGGAATTGTGAGAACTGTGCTGATTGATCAACTGGAGATATCTGTTGCGTCTGCTTCTCGTTCCCCAATGTCACAGGCGATGGAACAACATCAGCGACGTGACAGCAGTTGATGGCCAAGTAGGCGTAGCGCCGCAGCAGGCAAGGTGGCAGAAGCCTTAGGGGTGACCATTTGGCAATCTTTGTTTTCCACCTCAACCAACTGCATGCAATGCAGGGCACTCATCCAAACACAGGATCAGCTTTAGATCATGAGTGCTCGACTATCTGCGTCCTCTAACACCGATGTTTTAGCATGTGTTCGGGCCAATAGACTTCTGGGTATCCATAATGGACGAATTGCCGAGCTGGCTCATCAACGCCATAGAAGTGGTTGTCCCTGCCCAGCAGGCCAGCGTCATATCTGAGCGGACCTTCAAGCACAGCTGGAGAGTTCATTACTGACAAACGCATCCGGCTTTCCACAGATAATGTGGATCGTATTTTTTTGACTATTATCAGATTATAAGGGCATGGAGTTTGATGATTGTTTTGGACCCAATTGCCGAGGTCACCGATTAGTTGCCCGTTTCTTCACATTCCTTTTCAAACAAGAGATATGGTCCTCTTGTAAACTTTTTTTTTAAATGTTCATTTCTTAATGCAATTTTTATTCGCTTTTCACATCAGTTCATTTTGCTGCTTTTGCTGTTGAGGTGACTGTAAAAGTCAGCAAGGTTTTCTGCAAATCCCGTAAATTTTCCTACTTACTTTCTTTATCTTAAGAAGTTTTCACATTGTAAATAGTTTTGAGGTCATGTTGCGTGGAATACGCATAATTTAAGCCTTTGGGAACAAAAATGTGGCTTTAAGTGGATTTCTCCCTCAAAATTTTTTTTAATAGGGCTGAAAAGTCACATTTAAAATTTTTTTGGGGGCATGTAGCTGTGAGTACGCAAAAATCATGGTCCTTTTGGGAACGAAATGGGGTTTCTAAGGGCATTTCTCCCCACAATTTTTAAAGTGGTTTAAAAAGTCTTTTTAATTTTTGGGTCATGCTGTTTTGAAATCCAAATATACAGGTCCTCTCAAAAAAAAATGTTGTTTCTGACAGACATTGTTCTTCACAATTGACCAAAGGGGCTCAAGGATCTGCTTTGAATTTTTGGGGCATTTTGCTTTGAAATGCAGCAATACACAGGTCCAATTCGAAAAATGTTTTTTTTAATAGACTTTTGTTTTTCAAATTGTCAAAGTGGCTTGGTCATGTTTTAAATTTTTTTGGGGGCATTTTGCTGTGACATGAGCTATACTAGAGGTCCTTTTCTAAAAATGTTGTTTTAACGCTTGTTCTTCAAAATTTTGTCCAAAGTGGCTAAAGGGTCAGTTTTTAAATTTTTTGGGGGGCATTTTGCTGTGCATGCAGCTATACTACGGGCCCTTTTTCAAAAAAAATTGTTGTTTTTAACAGACATTTGTTTTCACAATTGTCAAGAGTGGCTAAAGGGGTGATGGTCGCAGAAACGAATAGGTAGGACATGTTAATGGACACAATTGAAAATGATTTGTTTTGCAAGTCTTTAAATAGCATAAATCCCTGTATTGGCAACCCATTTAAACAATAAAAAAAGAGAAACAAAGACATGGTGGGATTCCATCCTTTTTTAAAAATTGTTTTCTAAATTAAAAGCTAAAAAACTTGCATGTACAAAATAGCTGTTAAAAAAATTCCTCTGAATTTACAAGGGGGGTACGGGAAAAATTGATCGATGTAGGTTATTCAAGGACATGGGTAGGAGCAGGACAGAAAAAAAAATACAGAGATTTTTTCCCCTCGCCGTTGAGTAAAATAAAAAAAAATGCCAAGAAAAAGGGCACCTGGGTGTAACAGGGCGTTAACCACCATTTTTCCCAAAGGGGAAGCTAAATTGGCCCCAATCAACAGGGGAAAAGCGCTCCGGTATTGCTTTTTACTGGGAAGGCTGGAGTTCCAACTTCCGCTTCCCTCAATGCTTCGACACGTTTTCGTTGCTGCCACAGGGCATTTTAACCCGCGTTTAATAGATGACGGATGCCAGCCTGGGCTTTTACCGCACCCCCCTGTAATCCGGCCCCGGGGATTTCTGGGCCCAGGACGGTAAGCAATGCCCTAAACTAAAAGGGGGGTTGAAAGACTCCTTTTTTCCCCACTTTTTAAAGTGGGGCTGAGGTTTGGGGGTCAGCTGTGGCCCCGGACGGTAAGTCAATGTCCAGTGAAACTAAAATGGTGGGTTTAAAGACTCCTTTTTCGGCAATTTTTTAAAAGTGGGGGGGAGCAGGTTTGGGGCTCATGCTGGGCCCAGGGGAAGGATATTTTTGTCCAGTTCAAGTAGGATGATGGTTTTTAAAATCATACTGCCCTTTGGGATTTCAATTTGTGGGGGTGATGAGGGTTTTAAGGGGCAGGCTGTGGGACAAGGGCAGGTATAGTGAATGGTCTGTGACTTTTTTCTGGACTTTTATAACCTAAGGTGTTTCCCAAGATGTAGCCGTATCCATTTGACTGTTGTGGGTTTAATTTCGCTTCTCCAGCCTTGTTTGGGTGTAATAATGAAGGTGTTGTTGCTCTCCCATAGACTTAATGGTCATCGCGCATAATCGACGCTCACTATCGAAAAACCTTATCGATAGCGGCCGACTATCGACTATCGATCGATCTCGATAGCCAACGCAATCGCTCAACACTAATCATTAGTTATTGACAAAAACCTGTTTCCTTTATGAGAGCTACAGGTTTCAGATTCCCAATTGATGTCTGGATAGTTAAAGTCGCCCATAATAATAACCTCATTCTGATTAGCCGTCTCATCTATTTGCCTGAGGAGTACATCTTCTATGGGTTCTGTTATACTTGGGGGGGTATAGCAGACCCCTATTAGTATTATATTGTTATTGTTACCCCCATGTATATTTACCCATAATGATTCCACTTGTTCATTACCTGTACCTATATCTTCCCGCAGTGTTGGCTTCAGACAGGATTTTACATAGAGACAGACACCTCCCCCCCTCCGGTCTTTACGATCCTTTCTAAATAGACTGTAATCCTGTAAGTTAACCGCCCAGTCGTAGCTCTCGTCCAGCCATGTCTCTGTTATCCCCACTATGTCATATTTTTCTTCAGCTAGTAGTAATTCTAGTTCATTTATTTTGTTGGTCAGACTCCTGGCATTGGTTAGCATGCAATTTAGAGATTTTTCAGTTTTTATTCCTTTCTCCCTGATATTTTTAACTATTGCTACACCCCCTCCCTCCTCTCCACCCCCTGATTTATTACTAATTCCCAGCTCTTTATCTTGCACTATCTTTGTAGTTACCCTCCCCCCCAGTCTCTAGTTTAAATATTCCTCCAACTTCCTGGCCATTTTGTCCCCCAATACAGCTGCACCCTCCCCATTTAGGTGCAGCCCATCCCTAGCATAGAGCCTGTAGCCAAGACAGAAGTCAGCCCAGTTCTCCAAAAACCCAAATCCCTCTTTCCAACACCAATTTTTGAGCCACTTGTTCACCTCTCTAATCTCTCTCTGCCTCTCTGGTGTGGCTCGTGGAACAGGTAATATTTCTGAAAATATTACCCTGGAGGTCCTTGCCTTGAGCTTTTGGCCTAAGTGCCTGAAATCATTTTTAAGGACACTCCACCTACCTCTAACTTTGTCATTCTTGCCAATGTGGACCATGACAGCTGGATTCTCACCAGCCCCACCCAGCAGTCTGTCAACCCGATCCGCGATATGTCGAACTCGGGCCCCAGGTAAACAACATACTGTTCGACGATCCCGGTCTTTATGGCAGATTGCCATGTCTGTGCCCCTAATTATGGAGTCCCCAACTACTAGCACCTGTGTAGCCTGACCTGCACTCCTATTCCCCATCTTACTGGAGCAGAAAGGCTAGTGTCTTGCTGCAGCAACGCTATTTCTGAGCTGATATCCCCCTCACCTGCCAATCTTGAAAATATGTTGGGGTGTACCAAATCAGGACTAGCCTTCCTGACACTCTTCCCTCTACCATTATTTCTGACTGTTACCCAGCTAGCTGCCTCATGTTCCTGCACCTCCATGCTACCACCCTCCCCAGCATCTACACCTGCGAGTGAGTGCTCAGTGAGCGGCAAACTCGCTTCCAAGTTGGCAATGGATCTCAGTGTCGCCACTTGCTCATTTAGATCCAGGATCCGGGCTTCTAAATGTGCAGTGTGCACACATCCTGCAGCCCTTGCCTCACCCGGCTCCCAAGTGCGGTCGGCTACATCATCATCTAATTGTGTTTCATCGTCACTGCTGTCCTCATCACCGGTCTTGGTATGCAGAGGCTGACCCTTCACAACATGACCTCCCATGCCACTCTCCACATCTATACTTTGCGGCCTACTGCAAGAAGCAGGGGATATTGGCCCCATTTCTTCGCTGCCAAGTAGCTGCTGACTGCCCTCCTCAAATTGTTCATCCTCGCTATATAGTGGCGCTGAGCCCAGACCACATAGTAGATCTCTGGCTGAGGGACCGGATAGGACAGAGGCGGGTTGAGGACAGGTGAGGCCGCTGACCCGCTCCCGGGGCATACCAACTAAGGGTTGTGTCTGACGTTCCCACCGACTCTTGACTGGGGTTGTCAGATGTCATCTGGGAGGAAGTGGATTACCTAGCCAACCAATCAAGAACCACTGGGTTGTTGAACAACACACGACCGCTAGATGACAGCGGCAGTTGTGGCCTCACCGAGTGACCCCTACTGCGACGTCCCCTTGCTGTGCTGCGACCTGGGCCTGGATTGTTTGCGCCTCTGCCACTCGCAGGTGAAGAGCCTGCCACCTCTCTGTCTGACATACTGTTTGTTCTAAAATGTACAGACACTGTTTGATGAAGATATCTGTATATGATAAATACACACCCTGTATTTGACTCCAAATGAACCCACTAACAAGCTTGGGTAACCCTTGGACATAAACTGCGCTCCACAAATGGCCAGGAAAAATTGACTTGTATGTGCCATTTAAAAACTCTGTGTATTTTACTGAATGTAAAAGCACAAACAGGCTTAATTAACCTTCGGATATGATTTATGCTACAGAATTTCTTCTGTGGCGGTGAAAAACAAAGTTTCTTTTACTGAGTACAATTAGAGAAAAATACTTAGTTAACCCTTGGATGTAAATTGCGCAAAAGAGTTGAGCAGCCACAAACTACTAGCTTTGTAGCGTGTTACAATGGCATATTTTTTTACGCTACACAACAAGAGAAAAAATTGTAATTAACCTTCGCTTGTGAATTATGCTACAGGAAAATTGTATTTTTTGGCGGTGAAAAAATGTTTTTTTTTTGTCACCACAGCAGAAAAACAATGCTTAATTAACCCCTGGATGTAAATTGTGCAAAAGAATTGAGCAACCACAAGCTACTAGCTTTGTAGCGTGTTACAATGGCGTGTTTTTTACGCTACACAATAGGAGAAAAAATTCTAATTAACCTTCGCTTATGAATTATGCTACAGGAAAATTTTATTTTTTGGCGGTGAAAAAGACGGTTTCTTGGAGTCACCACAGCAGAAAAACAACGCTTAATTAACCCCTGGATGTAAATTGAGCAAAAGAATTGAGCAGCCACAAACTAATAGCTTTGTAGCGTGTTACAATGGCGTATTTTTTACGCTACACAACAAGAGAAAAAATTGTAATTAACCTTCCCTTATGAATTATGCGACAGGAAAATTGTATTTTTTGGCGGTGAAAAAGACGGTTTATTTTTGTCACCACAGCAGAAAAACAACACTTAATTAACCCCTGGATGTAAATTGTGCAAAAGAATTGAGCAGCCACAAACTACTAGCTTTGTAGTGTGTTACAATGGCATATTTTTTACGCTACAAAACAAGAGAAAAAATTGTAATTAACCTTCGCTTGTGAAATATGCTACAGGAAAATTTTATTTTTTGGCGGTGAAAAAGACGGTTTCTTGGAGTCACCACAGCAGAAAAACAACACTTAATTAACCCCTGGATGTAAATTGCGCAAAAGAATTGAGCAGCCAAAAATGAAGTGGTATTTGTATTGTAAAAACGCTGTTTCTTTAAATGAATACAACAGGAACTGGCTTAGATCCCCCTTGGATATTCAATGTGCTGTGAGCAGATAGCATTAAAATGTATATGCAGCTGCAGTGAACGCAGTCTCTGAGACAAGCTGAGACACCCCATAAAAATCACTGTATAAAAATCAGTTCTTCAGTAAGAGCTATCACAATCAGCCGCAGCAGCACCTTCCCTGATCAGTACAGTGAGAGGAGTGTGAGCTCCCAGCGTCGCGCCGGACTTATATAGTGCGGTTGATGTCACAGAATCCGCCGGTCTCTGATTGGCTTCATCTCTGCACATGTCATGCAGGCTATGCCTTCTTCCCCCCAGAGTTCTTTGACCCATGTAACTCCATGTGCTCGCAGCCATTTTATCAATGAAAAGCACACTTCGTTCAACCGAAGTCCCCCAAACTTCGACTTTGTTCAGAACCGAAGTTTTCCTGAAATTCTAAACTAATTCCACTTTGTTAGAATCAATTCGCCCATCTCTAGTCATCATACATTGAACAGATGGAAAAGATTATTTAAAAAATTTACACAGAGAGGTTATGATAGATCTAAACTAGAAACTATGGGCGTGAGATCCTAGCCATAGATAGAGAAGAATTTCTAAGATCTAATAGTAAAGAAAAAACAATGGATAGATTTTCATTCATTAGTGAGTTCGGATACCAAAGCAAAAACATTGAGGACATCATAAAAAATTTCTGGCCATTACTGTCTACTGACCCCAAATTCAGCTACTTGTTTAAAACACCACCTAGATTAATTTATCATAAGGCAAAAACCCTGGGGAATATGCTCATTAGATCAGATATAAGGGATAAAAAACAGACGGTATGCACTACAAAAAAAAGAAGGGACTTTTCCCTGTATGATTGCCAGAACTGTCACGCCATTATACAAGGCTCGTTTATCACACATACTACAAAAGGCCATAAGATTAACATAAAGGGGATACATACGTGCAATAGCAAGAACGTTGTCTATTTTTTTAAATGCCCTTGTGGCTTGGGGTATGTGGGACAGACCACTCGCAGTGTCAAAATCAGGATTAATGAACATCGATCAGCCATACTTACGTACCAGAATAAAGTAGGCAAAAGTGACGAAAATGACACGAGAAAATTTGGCGAAGTTCAGTTGCCCGTCATTTTTATGAAAGACGCCACGGAGTCGCAGAACTCCGATGTTGTATCCTAGAACAGGTATATCCCTTAGAAGATACATCAGTAGAAAAGATACTGTTGCGCAGAGAAGCAATGTGGATTTTCAAATTAAACACACTTAACTCCAAAGGGCTCAATGAGAATCTTAATATGAATGTATTTCTATTAATGTAACAATATATGTTCTGAAATTATTTGTTTTTAACTGTTTTTAACTTCATCAGACATAATTACTGACTTTGTATTGTTTTCGATCTTCTATATAAGTAGAGTCTTGAATCACCTACCTGTGCTTGAGAAAGGAGGAGTTTGTCTTCCGAAACATCGCTTCCGCTGGAGGGTGACGCCCCCTGTCCAAATTGCATTCACTAATCTACATGCGGTTGCATGAAACTAAGCTGGAATGAACTTTCACTGCCCGTGGATACTGCTGCTGCAGATCGCTTAAACCGATACAAGTATGTCTGATCGACTGTTTTTACTTGAATGAAGATGGCTAATAAACGTGAGTTTTATTATTAATTTTGGCCAGAATATTATAGGGTTTGTGAAGACGGTTTGGAGGTTGCCAAAATCCGAACTATTGTTACACGTGGGGTCTGTAAAAAATATTATCCCCGGGTATACGCTATCACGCAGGACTTCTGTCAAGTCATCATCTATTTTAGAATTTCAATATTTTTTTAAAAGGCCCCCTTACCAAAGAATGGGATGTTTCATAAAAATACAACAGTCTAATTTGTCGTTTGTCCATTTCCTTCTTTTGGGGGGGGGGGAAAGGGGCCCAGTAATTGGGAGTGGTCCGGGTTTTAAAAGCAGATCTATATGCTTGCTTGAAAATCTTATTAGGATACCTCTGTCACAAAATCTCTTTTCAAGCTTCATCACTTTTTGGGTTTTTAATCTTAAAATTTTAAACCCAACTATTTTTTTTAAAGTCGAAAAAAAAACGGGTCCCTTTGGGATCCCCCTCCTTAATGGGAGAAAGTGACAGCTCCTCCAAGGGGGACTTTTAGAAAATCTTGGTTTTTTTTTTATGAACTGTGGGTGGGGACAGCTCACTAACTTAAAGCAAAATATTTGTCATAAAAAAAAAACATTTTTTTTAATCAACATGGATAGGATAAAAAGTTTTTTTCTGAAATAAAGAAAAGTGTCGGTTTAAAAAAGGGGGGCTTTTTCCATAGATTTTTCAAGGGTTTAAAAGGGGGAGTTGTCCAACAAAAACAATTAGGTTCATTTATAGGGGTTGACCCGATTACGTTGGTTTCAAAAATGGGGGCGATAGTCGTTGTGGCCCACCTCGAAAAGGGTTTTTTCGATAGTGAGCAGTCGATTTGGCGATGCCTTTAAAGTTAGGGGGGAGAGCAAAACCCCTTCATTCTTAACCCAAAGGGTGGAGAAGCGGGTTTTTAAAACAGCCACAACGGGTTAAAATTTGGGATCCCTTGCTACATTTAGGAAAACACTTAGGCTTTTAAAAGCCACAGAAAAAAAGCCCAAACAAATTAAACCTTATCCCTGTCTGGTCCCCACCCCGGGAAATTTTTTAAAACCCCTGAATACCCACAAATTAAAAAGTGCCAAAAGGCCAGTATTTTTTAAACCTTTAAATTTTATTTGGGAAATGGACTTTAAATTTACCCCTGCCCGGGAAACCCGGGCATTGAAAAAAAATAAAAAAACCCCGGGCATAAACCACAGTTTAAAAAAAGTGGGGGGAAGAAAGTAGTCTTTAAACCCAAACCATTTTAGTTAAAATGGATTTTGAAAAAACCCGTCCTGGGCCGCGCATGACCCTTAAAATTTTGTTGCCCCAAGTTTAAAAAAGTCCCGGGAAAAAAAAGGAGTCTTTAAACCCAAAATTTTATTTTTACTGGACATTGACTAGAACTGTGCGGACCCCCGTAGGGACCTTTAAAACCTGTCTGACCCCCAGATTAAAAAGTGCCAAAAAAAGGGGGCTTTTAACCCCCATTTTAAATGAATGGACATTGAAAAACCCCTTACCCTGGCCCCGCGGGCAGACCCTTAAACCTGCCTGACCCAAGATTAAAAAGTGCCGAAAAAGGGGTCTTTCAAACACCTTTTTCATTGAAATGGACATTGATAAAATTTGCCCTGGCCCGCAGTAGGGACCATTAAACCTGTTGCCCCCCAGAAAAAAAGGTGGGGGAAAAAGCAGTTTTAACCACCATTTTATTTTTAAAACTGGACATTGACGAACCTGTCCTGGGACCGAAGCATGCCCCTTTTAACTGTCTGACCCACAGATTAAAAAGTGCTGGAAAAAGGGGTCTTTAAAACACCATTTTGTTGAACTGGACATTGACTATCCCTGTCGGGACCGCAGTAGGCCCATTAAACTGTCTGACCCCCAGATTAAAAAGTGCCGGGAAAAAAAAAAAAAAAAAAAAAAAAGCAGTCTTTCAACCACCATTTTGTTGAACTGGACATTGACAAACCCCTTGTCCTGGACCGCAGCATGCCCCTTAAACCTGTCTGACCCAGATTAAAAAGTGCCGGAAAAAAAGGAGTCTTTCAACCCCCATTTTAGTTGAACTGGAATTGACTATACCTGTCCTGGACGCAGTATGACCATTAAACCTGTCTGACCCCCAGATTAAAAAGTGCCGGAAAAAGGAGTCTTTCAAACCACTTTTAGTTGAACTGAACATATACTGTCCTGTCCTGGGCCACAGTATTGACCATTAAACCTGTCTGCCCCCCAGATTAAAAAGTGCCGGAAAAAAAAGGAGTCTTTCAACCACCATTTTAGTTGAATGGACATTGACTATACCTGTCCTGTGCCACGCATGGCCCCAGGGCCGGAATTACAGTCGGTGCGGTGAGAGCCCATGCTGGCGTCTGTCATCTATTCACACGCAGGTTAAAATGCCCTGATAACGCAGCAACGAAAACTGTCGTGTTGAAGCAGAGTGCGGAAGCGGAAGTGTGAGAACTCCAGCCTTCCTCAGTACACAGTAAAGACCTGGGTAGCGCTTGCCCCTCCGTATGAGTGCGGACCAATTGAGCTTCACTTGGAAATACTGGTGGTTAACGCTCCTGTTACACCAGGTGCCCTTTTTCTTGGCATTTTTTTTTCTCATTTTACTCAACGTTTCTGGAGGAAAAATTGTCTCTGTACTTTGTTTTTCTGTCCGTTGCTCCATACTCCATGTCTCTGAATAACCCACATCTGGTCAAGTTTTCCTGTACCTCCTTGTACAGTTCAGAGGAATTTTTTTTACCAGCTATTTTGTACATGCAAGTTTTTAGTGGTTAAATTCTAGAAAAACAACATTTAACATTAAAATAGGATGGAATCCCACCATGTCTTTGTTTCTCTTTTTTTAATTGTATTTAAAGGGTTGTCTCCCAAAACAGGGATTGATAGTATGTTAAAGATCTTGCAAAAACAAGTCATTTTGCAATTTGTCATTAACGTGTCCTACCTATTCCTGTTTCTGACAGCCGCATCACCCTTGAGCCACTCTTGACAATTGTGAAGAACAAATGTCTGTTAGAAACAACATTTTTTTTATAATAGGACCTGTAGTATAGTGCATTTCAAAGCAAAATCCCCCAAAAATTCAAAGCATGCCCCTTTGAGCCATTTGGAAAATTTGTAAAGAACAAATGTTGTTAGAAATTTTTTTTTTAATAGGCCTGTAGTATTGTGATTTCAAAGCGCAAGCCCCAAAAAATTTTATAAAAAGGGACTTCCAGGCCCTGTTAAAAATTGTGAGGGAAAAATGCCTTAGAAGCCTTTTTTTTCTGTTCCAAAAGGCCCATGATTATTGCGTATCTCACAGTACATGCCCCCAAAAAATTATAAATATGATTTCGCCACATTAAAAATTGTGAGGGGAAATGCCATTTAAAAAGCCACTTTTTGTTCCAAAGGCCCTAATTATAGCGTATCTCACGAAACTGACCTAAAAACCTTTGAAAATCGGAAACCTTAAATAAAGTGAGTAAATGGAATACGGTGTTGTATAAAACCTTGCTGTCTTTTACTTTCCCCCTCACAGCAAAACCAGCAAAATAACGATGGGAAAAGAGAATAAAAATTGCAGTGAAATGATTCATTTTTAAAAAAAATTTTTAAGGGACCTTTTCGTTTGAAGAGGAATGAAAAGTAGACGGCAATTTAATCGGTGCCCTCGGCAATTGGGGCCACAACATCATCAGGATCCATCCCTATTCTTTTGTGAAAGTCAAACGATCACATTATCTGTGGAAAGGGGGTGGTTTTGTCTGTAATGACTCCTCCAGCGGGTTTTAAAGGTCCCCCCAGATAGACGTGGCTGTGGGCGGACAACACCTCTATGGGTGACGGCCAGTGGGGCCCATTGTCCTTTTTGATCCCAGAATTCTTTGGGTCCGGAAACTACAAAAAAATCGGTGTTGGGGACGCAGATGTCGTGACCATATCTTAAGTGATTCTGTGTTTTTGATGTGTGCCCTGCATTGAGGTTGGTGGTTTTTAAAAAAAAGATTCCCAAGAGGCCCCCTTGGGTTCTGCCCCCTTTGCTGCTGCTGCCGCAAGCCTACTTGGCACTCTACGCTGTACGTCGGAGGTTGTTCCACCGTACTTTTGGGGGGAAGTGAAGCGATGAACGATGTTCCCCATTGATAAATCACAAAGGTCCCCATTTCCGCATTTTACTCCTATTGGGGGGGGGAAAGGAAAGTGTTTGAGTTTTTGTTTTGTACCGGGGATCCAGGAGGGTGGCCCCCAGTAAACGTTGTTCATTTTGAGGGCCTTAATGCGAGAATTTTTCATTTTGGAGGAAAGGGGAGCATCCAAGCATCATGTGAGAGTGGAGCCTTGTTTTCCCCAAGTTGGGGTCGAGGGGCAAGCAAAAAACTTCCCATTTTTCCCCCTCCGCCTCAAATTCGGAAAGGCTTTGGTCGAAAACGCCTTTTGGGGCTTCTTCAAAGCGGCAAGGTGTGCGGCTCTTTCACCTCCCTCCACCTGGGTGGTCAACACCCGGGTCCGCACCGCTGTTGTCGGCCTTTGTGTCACTTCGTACGGGGTTAAAATGCATTGCGCTGCTGCCACAATGCTGGGCATGTGGAGGGTGTTTTCCGGTGTTCCCCGTCAAAAATGAGAGGGGTTGAGGGTGGGCCGAGGGACGTGAACAAAGCCAGGGGGGACGAGAGGGTTTGGAAACGGCGGAAGTGCGAATTAGCTTCGAGCCTTTCAGAGGCGGGGTCCGAATGGGGGCTTTTAAAATTTCTGGACAACAAGGTTCAGACATGTGCAGGAAAGGGATGTGCCAGCCTACGATTAAAAAGGGCGGCCAGCAGATTTTGCCGTTATCGCACACCCCCTTGCGGGGCCAAAAGGTTCTTGGACCCAGCCCGGCGCGGTCTCGTTGGGGACCCGCCCACAGCTCCTGCCCTGTGGTGGGGGTTTCCCCAAGGCAGATTCATTTAAACCGGGCCCTGGTTTCTTGGGCACGTGTGCCACCGAGGACCTTGGGGGGAAAGAACCCTGACCACCCCTTGCGGGTTTTGAAGAGCGTGGCGACCCTGGGACCATCACCCCAGAGACCCCACCCCTCACCGTGAGTTTTGTCACAGGATTTAGCGCTTGGGCCCTGCTTACTGTCAGTGTCGGTGGTCAGTGGACTTTTCCGGCCACGATGCAGAAAACGCGCTTTTGAAATTTTAGATGACACGTGGCTGGCCGGGCAGGGACGGTTTTGGGAAAGAAATGCCTGCTCGGATTGGTTTTGGGGGCAGGGAGGGATGCGGGGGAACCATCTGTGCCACCAGGGGAAAAAAAAGGGCAACTTTCCAAGGGCCCCAAAAGGGGCAATGCCGCATTCAGGCTTTTGGTTGGGGGAGGGGTTTGGGTTAAAGTGTTTTCTTTGTCCCAAACCTGGAAGACAAAGGCTGGCTGCTGATGGCCGCTGTACGGCGGAGGCGTTTAAAGGGGGGAAGGGGAAGGTGTAGGAGGGTCTTGGGTTTTTCTGGGGTACGGGGGGACAGTGGAGGCTGAAGGGGGCTGCCTGATATGCTCTGAGAAATGGGCGCTTGGAAAGCTTGGTGGGGGGGGGGGGAGGGGAGGGGGAGACGAGGGGGGTGAAGTGGTTGGAGGCCCGGCGTCGGTTGGGCCTTTTTTGGAAGGTTGCCTCCATTTTAAAATCTGCATTCCTGCATGTGATAGACATGTTTGGGGGTGGTTAACCACCTAAGTTCTTTCCCCTCTTATGCGTTTCGGCATAGACATGCTGGGTGAAACAGAGGTTGGTCAAAGAGGCCCAGGCTTGAGAGGTCCCGGACCTTTTTACGGCGAAAAAGCGAGGAGCGGGGTTTGGCGACCCTGGTGGCGGGAAAAAAATCAGCGGATTTGACCATGTTGGATCCGCAATGTCGCTCTCTATCAAACAGGGATTCGTCGTCCTACATTCTGCACCAGGACTACAAGCAAGAGGGGTGCAGGCGTTGCGACGCCCGGGTTTTTTTCCGATTGACCCGGCTTCTTTCCCTTGATGGATCAGTAACTGGGGGTCAGAGAGAAAAAACTTTCCCCTTTGGGTCTTGATCTTTAAAATGCTTTGACCCCAAACGATTTTTTTATCAAAGAAGTCTTCATAAAAGGGGTTTTCCCAGTGGTGGGTCACGAGTTTACATTTGGGTGCTTCTGTTGGAGGGCTGGGGATGCTGATGACGAAGGGGGCCGGACTGGGGGAGAGGAGGTAGATGCGGGTGAGGTTGATTACCACTGAAGGCGATTTGGGGACGCTGTTCGTTTTTTAGATTCACAGGGCCCTGACCCAGCGATGCAGCCCCGACGGTCTGCAACTGATGATCGCTGGCTGGTGTTGACGCCGCACTGGGAAAGGGGCACTTCTCTGTTCCTCTACCCCCATGTCCACCCCCCCTTTGCTCGCTTACCCGAAAATCGCCCATGTTTTAGAAAAATTTCAAATTTTAGGGAAAGGGATGGAAGAGTTTTTGGGAAAGTCTCTTATTAAAAAACGGCAAATCCCGCTATTCTCAAATCCCCCAAAATCAAAAAAAAATTGCTGGATTAAATATAACTGCAAAGTAGATCTTCAGTAACAAATGAAAAAAAACGTATCTGAAATGTTTTTGGATAATAAAAGGGATTTTTTGGCACCCATCAATTCACCGTGGTGACTAAAAAAAAGCAGGATTAATTTAGTGCAAAGGTGCCTCAATGAACAAAGCTGTAGTGCGCCAAAGTCAAAAAACACGTATCTGAAATTTATTCGGATATTACAAGGTATTTTTGGCACCTATGCTGACTTGCTGGATTCTAATTTAAGTACAAGGTGGATATATCAACAAAGGTGGAATGGGCAAAATTGAAAATGAACACCTATCTGAAATGTATACTGATAGTAAAAGTGGAGTTTTGCATCTAACACAGAGACCTGCAGTTACTAGAAAAGATGTGTATCCTATAAGTTCAGGCTGCCCAATATCCAGGAAATATTTTAATAGAAAACTGTTAATAATAAAGCTATTGCAATGTCTACACTAAGTCTTGGTGAACTTTATCCAGTATTCTTTATAGAGCTTGTCTGTGTTCGCCCGCGGGGGCCCCCCTCCGCTCCCCCCCGTGACTTTACAGCAGTAGATGCTCCTTTAAAATTCTCTACCTAACTATATAAAATCTTCCAATCTCTAATCTAACTAAATTGTAAGGATCACAGCTAATAGTAGAGGTTTCTCTGTGAAAAAATATAATAATTTCGCTAAGCTGTTTGGACACAAGCAGAGCGCACGTCCTCCTGCTCTGAGACGCTGAGAGACACTGAGGCTGAACAGGAAACGCTGTTCTATGTAAAACGAGGTCATGTGATTTTTCCAGCCAATCGCAACCATACACATCCCAGTCATGACGTCGCACACACATCTCACCCTGCTCTATTCTGTAATCTGATTTGCTGGCTGCCAAATGTACAGGAAGCGCCAAAAAAGGCGCAATCTTAATAGATGATGCACAGATTTTAACCTAAATTATCGCATGATCTAAAAAATCCGATCACCATAAAAACTGTGCCGATTTCAACTTTGTCGATAATAATCGCTCAACACTACTCATTTACATGAAATAGCAAAAAAATGTGTATTCACTACCACTTCAGCGTTGACGTTGCCAGTGATGTTTCCGTTCCCTGTTTTCCTTCAGTCCCTCTGAGTGCTACAGGCTTCAGCGTTTATGTGGAATTCCATTTACATCAGTGATCAGAAAGTGAACATGAGCCATGATATCAATGGAAAGGCACATGACCACTGAAGCTATTGGTTTGCTGTATCAGTTCCAGGCTGTTTGGAATGACCACAAGTGAAGAAAGACCAGATACACTGCTGGAGTTTCAAAACTGGATTGGGGGTGAGTGGAAAGGTGAGTACATTTTTTTTTGTTATTTCATGTATTGGGGATCTCTTTCGTTTATCTGGACAACCCCTTTAAATTTTGTTCTCGGCCTCAAGGCCTCAACATCCTAGGTTATGTAAGAATTACATACGAATATACTCATTGCAGAATACTAGTGAAAGATAGATGTTAGAAATGGAGAAAATAATGGTGTTGTTTTTGTGTCTAAACTAAATATATGTATATCAATAACTTCTACAAATCAGTAAACATGTCAAGTAAAAAGTAGATCTGGATTTCTCTCTTCAAACAGAAAGGGTTGAAAAAATGAAAGAGTTCAGATATGGTTATGTTGAAAAAATACATTCAAAAGCAATGCTGTGCTTCACAGAATGCAGTTTTTCTGTATAAGGATAATATGGTCTACACTGTTGGTGCTAAAAGTGTCAGAATATTCCATGATTTAAAGCATAGAGACATTTTTCATGCATGATTTATTTTATATGACTATAAAGGAATTGAGATGTTTACATCTGATTCACTTCCTATTGTCATTGTGAAAGTGTAATCTACCCCATGGAATATTGACCAAATAATGACATTTTTTAAAGAGTATTGGTGCAACAATCCTGCAGCCACAAAGTTTATTTTTATAAGCTGAAAATGACAATTTTTGTAAAGTCTAATGCTATTTGTTGTCACCTTTAGGGTTTGTCCACATAGTGTTTGTTATATATGTATTTAGATACATTTTACGTATTTAACAATGTTCAAGTGTTATTACATTGATTTCAATGTAAAATACATATCATCGATACAGACGATACATGTTTTATATATGTTTTTGCATTGCATTAAATGGATGCGTTCGAACGGATCCGTTTAACGAATTGAAAAGGTAATAGAAACTATAGTGAGACATTTCTGCAGTCCAGAAAATGTATCGAAATGCGTATCACACTTTGTGGTACATTTTTGGATGCACAATACTTTTACGTATTGCAAAAACGTATCCAAGACGCCATCTGCACATACCCTTATGTGCCTCAGTAATTTTGTTTTTATATTACAAACATTAATTAAACCATGTCTGAATGTCAAAGTTTGGTTAATGTACTAATTATCAATAGAATCTAAGGGCGACATGTATGATCTAGGCGCAAAGAGTCCATTTCTAAATAGCTTTAAAGCAGTGCAGAATGCATCAGAATGTATGGCCCTGTTCTACTGCGGGTCATAGATTTGGCGCCTTCTCGTTCCACCACAACAACTAAGGCCCTGGTAGACCACTTTTTACTTGGTCTGGCTATTCCAGCAGTGATGTGCCTATTTTTGCCGTCTTCCAGTAATAAATGTATAGAATCATACGGTTGTGGTGCGACACACCCTCTGAACGACCCCACACTTTGGGCGCATTACAAAGTGACGCGCGCAACGCTAAATGCGCCTACTTTTGGAGTGTCTCTACTCATACATCTAGAGAACAGGACTGTGACAGTTTTTGGGCTGAAAGAACACAAGAATGCTGGCTCAGCCCCGTTCATACATGTTGCCCTAAATCTTTCCCTTAAACATCCTTAATTTCTTCTCTTTAATTGAAATTAACCTTATAATATTGCTAGGAAACTGAACAAAAACAAGTGCAGTATGCCAAATACAAAATAGATGTAAAAACAAAGCTAAACAATTTTAATGGGTATAAGCTACAGCACCAGGCACAGAGGAGTCCTGGAACTCAGTGGACCATACAAACCATTCATTGTTTCGATTAGTGGTGGTCCCGAAGGGCTTACCATCATGATCACGCGTTGATGACCTATCCCTAAGACAGATATTCGATGAGTATTCATTGAAAACTCCTTTAAGCATCAAGCTTTGAATATGTTCAGATAGTGAAAAAATAATGCTTTCTTTTGAACCAACAAAAGAAAAAGTCTTTTAACTCTTTTACAGTTTTACTGCACGTCATTCTAGTGATTATAAGTTTCTCACTACACGTTTACCCTCATTACCCAGACATTTATGGTATTGTTATGCCACAAATGACAACCCTTTTTAACCCTTAACACTACAAGAAAATAATTTATTTCATTTCATAAGTATTTCATGTCACAAAAAGATGACTATCTGGTTTGCAAAATTCTGGTATCATTATGGGTAGAGATGGACGAATTTCTCAAAAATTCGATTTGCAGAGTTCGCCGAATTTTTCGGCAAAATTCTTTTCAACCCGAATTTATTCGCAGCGAACCACGTTAAAAAAACAGCTATTTCCTGCCTGCAGAGAGCCTGTAGGGTGTTGAAGAACATTTTGCCATGTTCAAATATGCATAGGGAGCGTCGTTTAGTCTTCATACAATGCTGTGTTTTAGTATGACACGCAGATGACAGCTGCCACTCTTAGAATCGCTTCGCACTTTACTTCTCTGGGCAGTTACAGGGGCAAAACTGACCAAATAACTGGGAATGCAGCCTGACAAGGTAATTTAAGCCCCAGCTGGAAAGAACTGAGCTGAGGGCCAAGATCCTACAATAGCATCAAAAAGCACACTCCTTTTTTACATCAGATGATTCCCCACAGATTTGCCCAAAACCCTTTTTCTTTTAAAAAAGGGGTTTTACATGAAAGAGCCCCTAAAAGAGGGAGGGGGTTTTGTCAGCAGAAATTTTGAATTGAGGGTAACTGATCATTTTGGGCCCATACTTTAATCCGTCAGTGCCCGTTTTTCAATGGGGCTTTTAATCCATCGCATTGCAAAACCCCAAAAAAAAAAAAGGGAGTTGATCCAAAAAAAATTTAGGGACCAGTAAATGGGATATTTGCATGTCTTCTGTGTTTAAACCCCCAATTTCCTGTTTTTGGGAGAAAATTCATAGGCCCATTTCCTGACCCTTTTTTTTTCCTTCTGACAGATTAAAAAAAAGGGGGGAAAACCAAACCCTTAGTGGCAAGTCCAAAAGGTGTTGGAGGGTGGGAAACCGAATTGGGAAAACCAAAGGGTGTCCCAAGTGGATAAAAGGGGGTCATTTGGCTGCAACATAACTAGCCCCTGGGGGTTAAAATGACAGGTTGAAAAAGGTGGAAAGAAAACATCAGTAGGCCACGGGTTGGCAAAAATGAAGTGTGGAGGTGGGCGGCAACATCACTACCCCAAACAGGGGTGGAAAAATGAAAGGTTGGAAGGGGGGCGGGCAAAATCAGTATCCCACAGAGGGGCACAATCACACAGTTTTGGGGGGGGGCCCGCAACTTTCACTAGCCCACGGGTGGCAAAATTGCAGGTAGGGAGGTGGTGGGAAAACATCCCCTAGCCCACAGGTGGCAAATGAAAAATTTGGGGAAGGTGGCGCAACATCAGTAGGCCCGGGGAGGGGGCAAAATTTCCCCACAGTTTAGGGTGGCCCAGAAAACCATCACTACCCAAACAGAGGGGCACAAGGGGCAGAGTATGGGGTTGCAGCAACATCACTAGACCACAGAGTGGAAAATGAAGGTTGGAAGGTGGCAGCAAAATCAGTAGGCCCAGAGTGGCACAATCAAACAGTATGGAGGGTGGTGGCAACATCATTTAGCCCAGAGGGGCCCAATGACGGGTTGGAAGGGGGGCGAAATATGAGCGGCCCAAAGAGGGGGCAAGAGGGCCCGGGAGGGTGGGGGTTTGGGTGGCAATACCGTCCCTTTTAAAGTTGGTGGGTGGGCGAGGAATCAAAAAGTAGCTGAGGCGGGTTTAGCCGGGAAGAACCAAAATAATTTTAAAAAAGTTTTGGTGAGGCGTCATGGTGACCCAAAGCTGTTGCATAAGGATTGGTGTGTAAAAAATCCGGGGCCGACCCACCAAAGGTCAGTCTTTCCACATTTGGGGTGGGGAAAAGCGGGTTCTCCTTGGGGTTTAACGAGGGCCCCCCGCCGCACTGAAAACCCGCTCTGATGCCACATTTACAAACCCAAGGGGGGACAGGTTTCCAGTGCAAATCGACAAGTTGGGGGCCAAACATCAAGTTTGGTTTGGCCCAGTAGTCCAGCGGATCTTTTTCCCTGGGGGGGGCGAGTGCTGTCCAATGGGCCCAACCACCTTTTGGGTTCGGGGTTGGGCCCCAGGTTTGTGATGCTGTTGGTGAGTATTTCCCCTCACTGGGGGGGTGAAGGAAGCTGCTCATCAAGGGACCCCGGGTTTTTGGCTGTGCTGTTGGAGTTGCTACTGTTCCAAACCCCCCCCCTTCCCACAGCCCCGTGGCTGGGGGTACGTGAGTAAGGGGCCCCCCCCCAGTCAGAATCTGCAAGGGGTTTGAGTTTGGCGCACATGGGAAAGGGGCCCAAAATGATCCCAAAGGATTTCTCTATAGTCCCGCAAGTTTCCCCTCCCTTTTGGAAAGGTGGAAAAAAGGGCGGAGGGGGGACTTTTTCGGCTGTCACAAACCCAAGGAAAACCCAGCTTTGTGGGGGGGCCATCTGCACTTGTGCCCTCGGGGGGGATCCCTGCCCCCCAAATCCCCACTGAAAACTGCCAGGGTTGTGTTGGGACATCTGCCCGGGTCTTCACTCCCCTCCATCTACCCCCTCCGGTTTGGTCCGGGCTCTCCTCCCCGGGCACCCGGGGTAGAAAAAACACTAATTTCCCCAGACATGCTTGTGCTCCAATGTCCTCCTCCTCCCCAGTTCAGTCCCCACCGGACTCCAGGGCCCATGGTTGTTTTCCCCACGTTCCAGCCCCCGACCAGACATTTTTTTTTAGCATCTGTTCCGGGAATGAAGCACTGGAATGACGTTATTCACCCCGTAGTCATGGGGGAATTGACAAATAAAATGGCCCCCTCAAAGGGCCTGAGCAAAGGGCAGGTGTCCTGCATGAGCTGCATGGCTAAACTTAAAAGTTACAAAGGGGAGTATCCTGTCGCTTTTTTTCATAAAAAAAACCCTTAAGGGCCCTTTTCCCTCTGTTCATACAGTAGGTCTAACACATGGGGGGGGTGGATTCCCAAAAGGGTTTTGGGAAAAACATCACATATCGCCTATGTTGGGGGGGGGGCCGTTCTCCCAAATGCGGGCTCAAGGGGGGTGTGCTTGTCTTTTTAAAAAGGGAAAATGAAGTTCATCCCAAGTTTCCTGGGCCTTTTTTTAGAATGTCTTGCGATGGGTGGAAGACTTGGGAAAACCCTTTTGCCCCAGATTGAAAAATTTTGCCCCATGCGGGCGCAGGGGGGTATCCCTCCTCGGTGCAGTAGGGGACCCCCATTTTCCCCTTAAGGGTCTGTCCCCCATGGTTTTGTTTTGCAGTTATCGAGGAAAAAACCCCACCATTGTTTTCCCTTGTTGCATGACGATAAACCTTTTTCCTCCCCTGCTTGATTTTTCTTTTGCCCGGGGTAAACCAGGGGGAAAGAACTGTGTGACACCGCTGTGCCCTACCCCTGGGGTAGGGATTGGAAGCGCACTTAGACTTGTGGGAGGTGAGGTAAAGCTTTTAATGCCCCTTGCCATAGTTTACGCCCCAAAACGTCCGAAATGCCGGCACTTTGGGGGGAAAACATTAGCCTAAAAGGCCCGGGGCCCATTTTCTGTTCTACATATTTTTTAAAGGGGCCCTGTTCTCCCTTTTTGGAAAAGAAATTAGGCTTGGGACTTTTCCCACCTGGGCCCCTCAGCACAAGAAAATTAGTTCTTGAATGGTCAGGGGGTCCCCCATTTGGGAAAGGGGGGATGCAGTACCAAAAAATTTGGGAAAAGGCAGGGGTTGTTTCCCTGCCCTTAGGGGGTTTGGGAAAAGGAATACTGTGTCTCTTGGCAATTGCTTCAGTGAACAAAACTGCGGGCCCCATGAGTGGAGAGGGCGGGGAGCATCTGGCCGGGAAAGGGATGATTGAAAAAGACAAACAGCCCCCTTCGGCAGAGGTGGGGGGGACCCCTTGCCCGGGCTGAAATGCATGCGTGCCTGGGGGCTGCTGTTTTGCTGCGGGGCGGAGGAAAGGAACCCACAAAATTCTGGAAACGTTTCTCCCGGCCACTGGATCGTAAAAGTTGCATGTTTTTTCCCCAGGGCCGGGGTTTGCCCAACATTAGCTCCGGCCCACGCTTCTTTTTCTGCCCACATTTTTAACATATACACTTTGTTTGGCTTCCCTTTTGGGGGCCCTTAGAAAAAAAAACTGCCCCAAACCGCCGAGTAGGAAATTTTTACCCCCAACCCACTCCCCCACTGAGTGACTACTACCGCCACTCCCTCGCGACCCCACTGTGCGGGACTTTTTGGCCCCTGGAAGCGGTTTTTTTATCTGTGGTCTTTTGGGCTCCACCTCGCACTGCTGCCACCCTGCTGGGGCTCCCAGCCAACTACCAACTTGGGTTGGGTACCCCTGCTGCCTGAACCCCGCAAGCTTACAACCCCCTTCTCCCCATGATGATGTGATGATTTAAGCCCCTTTCTGCACCCGACTCCCCCGTTTTGATCGGCTAATTTGTCAAATTTATTTGTTTTTTGCCCCCACGGGTTTTTTCCCCCCCCAAAGGGTTTAGTATGCCGAGGGCCTTTATGCTTGCAAAATAACCTGCCGTGCCACTCTCCCCCTCACTATTTTTCCCGGCCCACTGCATTTAAGATCGGGTATCTGCCCCCTCTTGCTGCCAGTAGCTGCTTTACTGTCCTCAAAGAGTTCGTCCTCGCTGTTTTAGTGGGATCAGCACATTTCCACATTTGGGGGATCTCTCCCCTGGGGGGAACCAAACGGGGGAAGAGGCCCGGGTTTAGGACAGGTGAGGGCCCTAACCCGTGGAAAAAGGCCATGGGCCCAATTTTGGGTTGTGTCTGACGTTCCCCAAAGATTCTTGGCTGGGGTTGGCGTTTTATCTGGGAGGAAGTGGATGACCCAGGGCAAAACCCAAAAAGAACCCTTGGGGTTTTCGGGTCAACACCGGCCCCTAGTTGGGCACCCGGCCCGTTCTGACCTCCCGGTTCCCCCCGCTGCCCCGTCCCCCTTTCTGTGCTGCGGGCCTGTGCTTTTCTCCCGGAAAAGTTTGTGCCCCTGCCACTGCATTTTGAAGGGCCCTGCCACCTTTCTGTTGGGGATTTCTGTTTTTATCAAAAAATTAAATATGAAATAACCCTGCAGAAAAAAACACACAACCCGGCCGTAGTGACCCGGCAGTTTTTGCCTCAACCCAGTCACCCGGGTGCGACGTACCCCCTTTCTGGGGCTGCGAAACCCGTGCTTGCTCCAGGAACGTTTGTGCCACTGCCACCTCCCCTGTGAAAGGGGGGGCCCTGCCACCTTTCTGTCTGGCATACTGTTTTTATTCAAAAAAGTTAAAAATGAAAACCGTGCAGAAAAAACCGGTTTAATTCCTGTATTTTTGTCCAAATTTTCCCCCAATTTAAGAAGTTAAAATTTTTGCCTTGTGGGATGAAAATTTTAAAAATTTTACAGAAAAAACCCGATGGAAAAATTGGGTTTATGGGGGCAAAAAAAACGACACCCTTTATTTTAGTCCAAATTACTGCACAATCAAGAAATTTAAAATTAAAGGGCCCTTTTGTATGATATATCCTACCGAAAAACCCGATGTAAATTTGGTTTTAAAATGGGGACAAAAAAAATAAAGACCCCCCATTATTTTTGTTAAAATTTCTCCCCAAAAACAAGGGTTAAATTTTAAACCCTTTTGATGAAAAATTTTTACAGAAAAAAAGTTTTAAATTTTTGGGGTTTTATGGGACCAAAAAAAAATAGACACCCCTTTTTTTAAAACCCAAATTTCCGCACAATTTTTAGGGTTAAATTAAGCCCTTTTGTTTTGAAATTTGTAAAGAAAAACCCGATGAAAATTGGGTATATGGGGGCCCATAAAAATACAGACAATTTTTTTAGTCCAAATTACTGCACAATCAAAAATTTTAAAATTTAAGGGCCCTTTTGGGATATATATCGTCAGAAAAACCCGATGTAAAAATTTGGTGTATATGGGGACAAAATAATACAGACACCCATTATTTTAGTCTAAATTATCCAAATTTTAAGAGGTTAAATTAAAACCTTGTGTATGAAATATTGTTCAGAAAAAAAAAAGAAGTAATTTTGGTTGTTTTGGGACCAAAAAAAAATAGACCCCCCTTTATTTTAATTCCCAAATTTTCGCACAATTTTAAAAAGGGGTTTTAAAAATTAGCCTTGTTTATGATATATGTACAGAAAAAACAGAGGGAAAATTTGGCGAAAATGGGACAAAAAAAAAAAGACACCCTGGTTTTTTTAAAGCAAAAATTTAAACCCCCAAATTTAAAGGGGTTAAATTAAGCCCTGGGTTTTAAAAAAAACCCTTTCAGAAAAACCCGTTTTATTTGAGGTTAAAATTTTTGGGGGCAAAAAGTACACCCCTTCTGGTTTAGGGGAATAAAACCCCCCAAAAATAAAAACAAAGGAATAACTCTGGTTAAATAACAAGTTCGCAAATGACACACACTTGTGATGTTCTTTCCCCCTAGTCGTTGATAAAACAAGTTTGTTTTATAATGAGTGCAGTATACTGCAGCAGCAGCAAGATGCTTATGACAGGACACACAGTGAGAAGTGTGAGGATTTAAGATGTGAGGATTCTGTGACATCACAGAAGCCCGCCGGTCGCTGATTGGCTTCATGTCTGGCCATGTCATTGAGGGTGTTCCTATCTTCCTCCCAGAGTTCTCTGCCCCGTGTCCCGCCATGTGCTCATGACCATTTTACCAATAAAAAAGACGCTTTGTTCCCGCGAATCACCCTAAACTTCGGCTTTTTGCAGAACTGAAGTTTTCCTGAAATTCTAAACGAATTCCACTTCGTTAGAATCGATTCACCCATCTCTAATTATGGGCATTTTTTTTTCTACAAACTGGCAGGGGTATTAACTAAAAAGCTGAAGAAGGCTTATTATTTCTGTCCTTGCTTATTGCTCTTTTTTCTTCTGAATTACAAATCGACACTTTTCTTGGAGGGAAACTAATGTCTCACAAACAAAACAATAAATGCAACAAAGACACAATAAGTATCACGTTTTGTTTTCCAGTAGTTATTACTTTGCTTTTGATTCTGAATGACTGATTTGTATAACACTATTTTGCAATAATTGAATTTTAGTATTCCAATTTTCTTCTCCATGACCACACTGTCAAGTTTTAGAAAAGTACCTATTACTGAACAAAAGCAGTGAAATGCCAGCTTAGCTGTAGTATCATGGGCTGACCTTTCTAATGACAGAAGTGTAGTGTACCACGGAGAGAATAGAAAAAATGGATATGAGAACAACCAATGAAAAAGAGGAGCTCAGCAAATGAAAACATCACATGTGTACAGAATTTCAGGCTTAAGCAGGTCAAAACCTATAAAACTCAGTTGATATAATTTTCTCTGATATGGAGTCATTGTATTTTCAACTGGGGCATTTCATGGTATATACGATTTTAATTGGATGTTTTGTGGCAGTAAGAAACAATTTTACATAATAAAGACTATTACCAAATACATTGCTCTCTTGATTTTACTTTGTTCAGAAAATAAAGATTGTATTTCCTCTTAGAGTACACAACTTTCTCTTGGTTACTGCTCTTTCTTTTCCTTGATTGCTCCAAGCTGCCATATCCACAGTTAGTCACTCCCTGCTGAGTCTTATTTCTAGCAAAGGAACTTGCTTACCAAAAGTTAATGACAAGTTTTAACCCTTAGAGCTCAGTGCAATACAGTTTACAAACCTCCAGCAGTCATGTCATGTAAATGGAATAGCTAGGAATAGCAGAGCTAATCAGGAAGTTAAAGCCTGAAGATGCCTGTAGCTTTGTGAAGCAGCATGGCTTGAAAAAAAAAGGCTGTTAGGCTATGACACGCAAGGAAAAGTCGTATCGGCTTTTTCTTTTTTTTAAAAAGGGGGGAACGATCTTTCCCCGCGCCCCTAGCGGCAAGGAAAGAGAGTGCTTTTCCCCCAAAGTCGCTTTTCCCCCTTTTTCGGCGGGGTATTTACAACGTTTTTAAATACGACGGCGCTTCTCGTTTTTTGCCGTTTCCCATACAATAAAGGGCATGGGCGACGTAGGAAAACAGAATCGACCCGGTTTTTTGACAAACGGACAAAACCCCGTTTTCAGGGTTTTTGTCGTGCAGTGTAGACATAGCCTTAGCCTTCAAAGCATCACACACAGATGTGCGATATGCTGCTTGTCAGACTGCAATTCCTTTTGCAACAACAATGGATAGATGCTAATATGCTGAAGCTTTTTGCTATGTATAAATAATGCAATGTACAGGTTGTCTATTAATGCTAGTATTTTAATCTTTTGGCATTCAATTCAATATGTGATCTTTAATAAATAGAAGAAACTTGTTGTTTAAATATATGTCTGCCTATTTTGATGTGGAGTGCAATTGTAGAGTTGGGAAGGACCTCTGTATGCAGAAAATCCTGAAAGTTGCTACATCAATAATTTTCTGCCTTTCTGCTCTAATTATAACACAACCTTCTATAAATAAACAATGCAAACAAACATAAAAAAACCTCTCTATTATATCATATTACAGAAAAATGCTTCCATTTTTTAATCAGCCCCTTTCACACACCAAACACACAACAAAACCAACGACACAACACACCACACCACACAACACCAACCCAAAACACACACACACACACACCCCCAAAACACCCCCCACACACAAAACCCAATATCATATTGGGGACCGATCCCTGATTCACTGAGAGCTTAAAGGGGTTTAGCCACAATGTAATGTTGATGTGGGATCCTCCAAAATGGTTATTTAAAACATTTTTTTAAAAAATTTTTTTTACAAAAAAGGGAAACCTGTGAGAGCTACAGCATTGCTCGTCCCCCTTTTGTTATCTAAAGTTTACTTAGCACGACAGAGGAGTGACCCCAAGGTGATCTGGCCCCCCCTTGGTGTTTCACTTTTATTGTGAAGGGTAATGAAAAGGTTTTTAAGGGGCTGGGGGGAAAATGCGTTTAGCTGCTGTTTATAGGAATCCATGTTGTAATGTTATTATTTGAGTAAATTTTGAGACACCCCTTTTCCTCCTCTCTGCTCACCCCCTCCCTCTCACGCCTGCAGCATTCATAACTCAGCATGATTTATTTATATTCTCCCCTGAGCTGATAAGGAGGTAAGGAACACTTCATGGCAAAACCCCTTTAACTTCCTGCAAAGGGAGAAGGTTAAGAGGCAGAGAGGCACACAAAGATGATGCTGTCTTTTCAGGAAGTGCTTAAAGGGAATCTGTCACATAGATTAGCCCCCTTGCAGAGGACAGCACGAGCTAGTGACAGACATGCTGCTTCCAGCGCTGTGGCCCTTAGTCTGTAAGATGCTGTAGATTTAGAGCATGTAATGCTCAAATCATATTCATGAGCAGGTGTTAGTCCCACCCACCAAATTATGGCCCCGCCCACCTGGCAGTTATTCACATGTTTCTACCTATTCAAAGCAATACGCAGTTAGGTGGGCGGGGTATGGATAAAACGGACTCTTTTCATGACTCTTTTATGGCTGAAAACTGCAGATATGAGCACTAAATACTCAAAAACTACAGCATCTTATAGAATAAGGGACACAGTGCTGGAAACAGTATGTCTTACACTAGCTTGTGCTGCCCTCAGCAAGGGGGCCATAAACTATGTGACAGGTTCTTTTTAACTGTTGTCCTCCTGTAG
Source organism: Phyllomedusa bahiana (assembly GCA_025379985.1). NCBI lineage: Eukaryota > Metazoa > Chordata > Amphibia > Anura > Hylidae > Phyllomedusa > Phyllomedusa bahiana. Next base: position 8,008 of record JAODAL010035145.1, on the reverse strand, counting down.
GGCACAGAAAACACTTGAACACTTACAGCACGGAAGCTGTCAGGGTTAAAGGGTAAGTTGTGGGTAAGAAAGATGCTCGATCCCTTGCGGATCATGACAGTACCCCACCTTTTAGGAGTGGCCTTCGGACCCTCAACATTCCCAGTGGATTCCAGACCAAGAGATGTGACACCAGGCATGTCACAAGGAGCAGTGGGTTCTGCATCAGTAGATGTTTTGTCAGGAGTAGCAGTTTTCGGACCAGCAGACGAGTCACCATCAGTAGCGGATTCCGGACAGGCAGGCGAGTCAACAGTAGAAGCAAATTCCATCCAGCAGGCATGTCACCAGAAGCAGCGGATTCCGGACCCGGATGCATCACACCAGGAGTGTCACCCGTAGAGGCAGATTTGTCTGAAAAAATGTTTGCTACAGCCTCTGGGAGCTCCCTGCAGAGACCAGCAGCCATCTAGAAGGCCTCATCTGTCACTCTAAGACATTCTGCCAGGTTAAACAGGTCAGCAGCCAAAACCTAGACAGGCTTTAAGTCCTGTGGATCTATGGCAAGGGTCTGAGTTTCTGTAACGTACCTTCAAAGAGCTTTATTGCAGGAAAACAAACACAAAGAAAACTGCAGACAGTCCAAGAAAAAACATAAAATGGGGAGGATCCAAGGGGCTGTGAAGGAGTTGAGGGACACCAGATCAGCTGCCAGGGTCACAGGGTTAGTTGTGGGTAAAAAAGAAACACGATTCCTGGTGGATCATGACATAAATAGATTTTTATGAGCAAAACAGTAACAATGCAGTTAAATCACAAGAGTCTACATAACTAAGCACATGACAGATAGTTTCAAGTCAAATTTATGAATGAGATAGCCAATATGATTGTCTATAAAATGATGGTAGTCTTGTGTTCAAAGCTGTAGTGGATGGTGAAATCTGGAGCCTGAAAGTCAAAAGTTCAAAACATTGTTACTAGTGTTGAGCGATTATTATCGACAAAGTTGAAATCGGCACGGTTTTTATGTTGATCGGATTTTTTAGATCACGCGATAATTTAGGTTAAAATCTGTGCATAATCTATTAATATCGCGCCATTTTCGGCGCTTCCTGTCATTTTGGAAGCTAGCAAATCAGCTTAGAGAATAGAGTTCACGTCATGACTGGGATGTGTATGGTTGCGATTGGCTGGAAAAATCACATGACCTCGTTTTACATAGAACAGCCCTTCCTGTTCTGCCTCAGTGTGTTAGTGTGTCTCATAAAAGCAGGACAGGTGCTCGGTCTCTGTCCAAACAGCTCAGCGAAACTGTTCTATTTGTTCACACAGACAGCTATGCTTTTAGCTGTGAACATTAGAACTTAGGTAGATTAGAGATTTGCTGATTTTAGTTACTTAGGCTGAGAATTTTAAAGGAGCATCTAGCGCTGTACAGTCATGGAGGGGAGGGGGCTGCGGGCGAACACAGATAAGCTCTTTAAAGGAGAGTGGATATTGTGCAGCCCAGACTTTGTTGAAACCTTGCATTGCAATGGGTTTTTATTAACCGTTTTCTGGTGAAATATTACTTGTATGTTGTGCAGCCTGAACTTATATTAGGATACACATCTTTTCTAGTAACTGCAGGTGTATTTGATAGGTGCAAAACTCCACTTTTATTATCCGTATACATTTCAGATAGGGTTTTTTTTCACTTTGGCGCAGTTCAGCTTTGTTCATAGAGGCACCTTGCACTTAAATTTGGATACAGCAATTTTGTAGTCACTGCAGGTGTAGTGATAGGTGCAAAAAACACAGTTTGTTAACCGAATAGTTTTTAAATAGCTGTATTGCACGTGATGCGGCCCTAGTATTTTCAAATAGCTACGTTGTATGACAATTCTGATACAAAATTTTTCTAGCAACTGTTCTCGTTTGTCATTGCTGCAAAAAACACAATTTCTCATCCATCTAACTTCTGAATAGTTTTATTGGGCTTGCTGAATCTCAGTTTTGCGCAGATAGCGCACTTGTATGTTATTTTGTTGAAAACTATCATTTCCTAGTCCTACTGGGCATTTGTAAATCCCTGGGACTGAAGGAAGAACACTGTTGATTTTGTCTTATGCATTTCACAGCTATTCGCTAGAAACATTTCAGTTTCTAATCCTAGTTGGCTGTAGGAAATTAGAGGGATTTAAGAATAGCTGTGATTTGCCGTCTTTTAATAAGAGACTTTCCAAAACTCTTACATACCTTCTCAAATTTTTATCTTTCTGAAAATGGAGCGAAATGCAGGTGGTAAGCGAGCAAAGAGGGGGGCAGGACATGGAGGTAGAGGTACGAGAGAAAGTGCTCCTTCCAGTGCTGGCGACAACACGCAAGCAAGTTGATCGTCGGTTCAGGACTGTCAGGCCTGTCATCGCTGAGTCAGGGCCCTTTGAATCTCAGTAACGAACAGCGTCGCCAATCTGTTCTTCAGTGGTTAATGCAACCTGCATCCAGCAGTCTTACCTCCTCGTCCTCCCAGTCACGGCCACAAATGTCGTTATAAGCATCATCAGCATCCGTCCAACATGAAGTGAAGGCAGCCCAAATGTCAACTTGTGTACCCACTAGTGTTGAGCGATTATTATCGACAAAGTTGAAATCCGCACAGTTTTTATGTTGATCGAAATTTTTAGATCATGCGATAATTTAGGTTAAAATCTGTGCATCATCTATTAAGATCGCACCATTTTCGGCACTTCCTGTCATTTTGGCGGCCAGCAAATCAGCTTACAGAATAGAGCAGGGTGAGATATGTGTGCGACATCATGACTGGAAGGTGTATGGTTGCGTTTTGGCTGAAAAATCACATGACCCTCCGTTTTACATAGAACAGCCCTTCCTTTTCATGATCATGTCTCTCAGCGTCTCATAGCAGGAGGACGGGGCGCTCTACCGGTGTCCAAACACTCAGCGAAATTATTCTATTTTCTTCACAGAGAAAGCTCTACTGTTAGCTGTGATCCTTACAACTTAGTTAGATCAGAGATTGGAAGAATTTTAATGTAGTTAGGTAGAGAATTTTAAAGGAGCATCTACCGCTGTAAACTCACGAGGGGAGCGGGGGGAGGGAGGGGTGCGGCGAACACAGACAAGCTCTATAAAGAATACTGGATAAAGTTCACCAAGACTTAGTGTAGATATTGCACTGCAATAGCTTTATTTTTAACAGTTTTCTATTGAAATTTTTTCCTGGAATTGGGCAGCCTAACTTATATTAGGATACACATCTTTTTCTAGTAACTGCAGGTCTCTTTGTTAGGTGCAAAACTCCACTTTTATTATCATATACATTTTTAGATAGGTGTTCTTTTTCAATTTTGCCCCTTCCATATTTGTTGATATAGCCACCTTGCAGTTAAATTAAATCCAGCAATTTTTTTGTAGTCACACAGGTTGATAGGTGCCAAAAATACCTTTTATTATCCGAATATATACAGATACGTGTTTTTTCACTTTTCCGCACTACAGCTTTGTTTTATTGAGGGACCCCTTTCACTTAAATGTGAATACAGCAATTTTGTAGTCACCACAGGGGAATTTAAAGGGGCCAAAAAATACCTTTATTATCCGAATACATTACAGATACGTGTTTCTTGCACTTTTGCCCAGTCCAGATTTGTTGATAGAGCCACCTTGCAGTTAAAATTTTAATCCAGCAATTGTGTAGTTACCACAGGGGAATTGATAGGTGCCTAAAAAAAACTTTTATTATCCGAATACATTACAGATACGTGTTTTTTCACTTTGGCGCACTACAGCTTTGTTCATTGAGGCACCTTGCACTTAAATGTGAATACAGCAATTTTGTAGTCACCACAGGTGAATTGATAGGTGCCAAAAAATACCTTTTATTATCCGAATACATTACAGATACTTGTTTTTTCACTTTGGCGCACTACAGCTTTGTTCATTGAGGCACCTTGAACTTAAATGTGAATACAGCAAGTTTGTAGTCACCACAGGTGAAATGAAAAGTACCTTTTAATATCCGTATACATTTCAGACAGGTGTTTTTTTCACTGTTGGTCAGTCAAGCTTTGTTGAAAGATCTACTTTGCATTAAATGTTAATACAGCAATTTTTTTTTGATTTGAGGGATATGAGAATAGCTGTGATTTGCCGTCTTTTAATAAGAGACTTTCCAAAACTCTTCCATAGCTTCTCAAATTTTTATATTTCTGAACATGGAGCGAAATTCAGGTGATAAGCGAGCAAAGAGGGGGTAGGACATGGAGGAGAGGTACGAGAGAAGGTGCTCCTTCCAGTGCTGGCGACAACATACATGCCAGCGATCGTCAGTTGCAGGACCGTCAGCCTGTCATCGCTTTGGGTTTCCCGGGCCCTGAATCTCAGTAACGAACAGCGTCGCCAATCTGTCCTTCAGTGGTTAATGCAACCTACATCCGCAGTCCTTTCCTCCTCGTCCTCCCCGTCACGGCCACAAATGTCATCATCAGCATCACCAGCATCCCCTCCACCCTGAAGCAGCCCAAATTGCAACTCGTGTACCCACCACTGTGGATAATCCATTTTCTGAAGACCTCTTTGATGACAAAATGCGGTTGGGGTCAGAAGGCATGTTAAAAGATCAAGAGGCCAAAGAGGATGATTTTCTCTGCTCCGACGCTCAGTTACTGATGCCATCAGAGGAGGTTAAGGAAGCCGGGCAATCGGCAAAAATCCCGGGCGGTCGGCAACGCCTTGCAGTCCCTCTTGCTTGTAGCCCGCAGCTCCTGGATGCAGAATGTCAGGACGACGAAGTCACCTGTGTTGATGATGATGATGACGACATTGCAGATCCAACGGGGTCTTTTCAGCAGAATTTGCTTGCGAGCGCTTCATCACTGGACGAGGAGGAAGACGAGGGGGTAGTTTTCAGTACGGGTTCCGCCTCAAAAAGGGAGAGGGGGGTCGCAGAAGTCCGCTGATATGATTCCGCCAGCCAAGGTCTGCGCAATCCCCGCTCCTCGCTTATCGCCGTCAAAAAGGTCCAGGACCTCTCAAGCCTGGGCCTTCTTTGAGCAAGCCTCTGATTCACCCAGCGATGTCATATGCCGCCTTTGCCGTAAACGCATAAGTAGAGGCAAGAACCTTAGGTCACATGCAGCGAATGCATGAGTTGAAATGGAGGCAACACTTGGCCAAAAAAGGCCAGACCGACGCCGGGCCTCCAACCACTGTCACACCCTCGGTCTCCGCCTCTTCCTCCGCCACCACCAAGCGTTCCTCAGCTGCCCATGTCTCTCAGAGTCATGATCAGGGATCAGCCTCCGCTTCAGCCGCCAGCGGCGCCCGAGTACAACCAGCACCACCAGAGACCCATCCTACCCCTTCTCCTCCCGCCAGTTTGATGACCTGCATGCCATACAGCGGCCAGTCTTGCAGCCAGCCTTCTGTCTGCCAGGTTTGGGAGCAGAAGAAACACTTTAACCCAACCCAAACCCAAAACCAAAAGCCTGAATGTCGGCATTGCCAGTCTTTTGGCCTTGGAAATGTTGCCTTTCCGTCTGGTGGACACAGATGGGTTCAGCCACGTCATGGCCCTTGCCGGCCCCCAATAACAAGATGCCGAGCAGGCATTTCTTTGCCAGAAATGCCGTCCCTGCCCTGGCCAGCCACGTGTCATCTAAAATTTCAAGCGCGTTGTCTGCATCTGTGGCCCGGGAAAGTCCACTACCACTGACACATGGACTAGTAAGCAGGGCCCAAAGGGCCCCGCTATATCCTGTGACAGCTCACTGGGTGACTGGGTGGATGTCCTGGGGGTGACGGTGGCTCTCAGGCCCCGCACACGCTCTTCAAAACCACAGGGATGGGTGGCAGGGTTCTTTTCCCCCAAGGTTCCTGGTGGCATCACGTGCCCAGAGAAACCAGGCCGTGTTGAAATTAATCTGTCTTGGAAACCATCCACACACAGGTCAGGAGCTGTGGACGGCTCTCCGCAACGAGACCGAGTGCTGGCTGGGTGACAAGAACCGTGTGCCAGGCAAGGTGGTATGTGATAACGGGCGAAATCTGCTGGCCCCCCCTTAAGATCAGTAGGCTGGAGCACAACCCTTCCCGGGCACTGCATGAACCTGTCGTCCAGAAATTTCTAAAGAGCTACCCGGGTCTGGCTCTCCGCAACGAGACCGAGCGCTGGCTGGTCGTGTTGATTGATTATGTTGGCTATTGACATTGGGCGAAAGTCGATAGTCGGCCACCATCGATAAGGTTTTTCGATAGTGAGCAGTCGATTTTGAGCGATGACCATTAAAGTCTATGGGAGAGCAACAACACCTTCATTCTTACACCCAAACAGGGCTTTAAGAAGCTGGAATTAACAGCCACAACAGTCAAATGGATACCTGCTACATCTTAGCACAACACTTAGGCATAAAAGCCACAGAAAAAAAGTCACACACCATTCACTATCCCCCGTCTTGTACCACAGCATGACCCTTAAACCTGCATCACCCACAAATTAAAAAGTGCCAAAGCAGTAGTCTTTGAACCACCATTTTAGTTGAACTGGCCATTGACAAACCCTGTGCTGGGCTGCAGCATGACCCTGATAACTGTCTGACCCCCAGCTTTAAAAGTGCCGGAAAAAGGAGTTTTTGAACCACCATTTTATGAACTGGACATTGACAAACCCCGTCCTGGACCGTAGCATGACCCTTAAACCTGTCTGACCCACAGATTCAAAAGTGCCGGAAAAAGGAGTCTCTCTACCACATTTTTAGTTTAACTGGACATTGACTATACCTGTCCTGGACCGCAGTATGACCATTAAACCTGTCTGGAACCCCCAGATTAAAAAGTGCCGGAAAAAGGATCTTTCAACCACCATTTTAGTTTTACTGACATATAAATGTCCCTGTCCTGGCCACAGTATACCATTTTAAACCTGTCTGACCCCCAGATTAAAAAAAGTGCCGGAAAAAGGAGTCTTTTACCACCATTTTAGTTGAACTGGACATTGACTATACATGTCCTGGACCGCAGTATGACCATTAAACCTGTCTGACCCACAGATTAAAAAGTGCCGGAAAAAGGAGACTTTCAACCACCCTGTTAGTTTCACTGGACCTTGAATATACCTGTCCTGTGCCACAGCAAAGACCCAGGGCCGAGTTACAGTGGGTGCGGTGAGAGCCCAGCTGGCGTCCGTTATCTATTAACACGCAGGTTAAAATGCCCTGATGACGCAGCAACGAAAACTGTCGTGCTGAAGCAGAGTGCGGAAGCGGAAGTGTGAGAACTCCAGCCTTCCTCAGTACACTCCTTACTCCATGTCCTCTAAATAACCTATATCTGGTCAAGTTTTCTGGTACCTCCCTTGTAAAATTCAGAGGAATTTTTTTAACAGCTATTTTGTACATGCAAGTTTTTTTAGTATTTTAATTCTAGAAAACACATTTTTAAAATAGGATGGAATCCCACCATGTCTTTTGTTTCTCTTTTTTTAATTATATTAAATGGGTTGTCTCAATACAGGGATTGATAGCTATGTTAAAGATCTTGCAAAAAAAAGTCATTTTGCAATATGTTTCCATTAACATGTCCTAAACCTATTCCGTTTCTGACAGCACCATCACCCTTGAGCCACTCTTGACAATTGTGAAGAACAAATGTCTGTTAGAAACAACATTTTCTATAATAGGACCTGTAGTATAGCTGCATGTCGCAGCAAAATGCAGTATGATTTGAACCATCATGTTACTTGAACTGGACATTGAATATCCCTGTCCTGGAACGCAGCATGAGCCCCAAACCTGCATGACCCCCAAATTTAAAAAGTGACGCAAAAAGGAGTCTTTCAACCACCATTTTAGTTGAATTGACATTGACTATACTGTCCTGGGCCACTGCATGAGCCCCAAACCTGCATACCCCCACATTAAAAAAATGCCGGAAAAAGGAGTCTTTCAACCCCCATTTTATTTCACTGGACATTGACATACCTGTCCGGGCCACAGCAGACCCCAAACCCGCATACCCCCACATTTAAAAA
>JAODAL010035144.1:0-43313 GCA_025379985.1 Phyllomedusa bahiana | reverse complement strand
TGAAAACTCCATGATCGCTGTCAGTAAACAGTGAAAAACCCCACACGTATCGAAATCCCAAATGATCGCTGTCAGTGAAAGTGCAAACCCGCACGCAATCGAAACTACCACTGATCGCTGTCATGAACAGGCAAACCCCGCAGCATAGTCGAAACAAACACTGATCGTGGTCAGGGGAACGGCAAACCCTGCACGCATACGTCTGAAACTACCACTGATCGTGTCAGTGAAAAGGGCAAACCCCTGCACGCATACGTCGAAACTACCACTGATCGCTGTCCGTGAACAGTACAAACCCCGTCCGTCTACATCTCTCTCCTCATCGTTGCCACATCTCCTCTGTTTTATAACAATTTCCACTGAAGCCAACACAGAACCGCTCAACATCACGGAGCATGCGCGACAATGCGCACTCCCTTGAATACGACTGGGGGACGGACAACATGTAAATTACAACAGCCGGCAGCCAATCACAAGCAACGAGGCGGAATCCGACCGGCTCTAGGGAACACAGTTTCCAAAAGACGAACATAAGGGATCCTGTGAAAACAAGACAGCTTTCCAAATGACAATTAGGCCGTGTTCACACGGCTTATTCCCGACGGATTTGTGCGCCGTATTGAGCTCACAAATCCGCCTTAATAAGGGGCGGGGACGCCGGGCGAGGCGGGGGGCGCCGCTCCCGGCACCATAGACAATGCATTGTTTACGGCGCGTCCCGCGCCGTAAATAATGTGAAATTTTCCATTTTTCTCCCCCGCGGCGGTTTTGCCGAGCGGGAGGAGGACGGATTTCCACTGTTCTCTATGAGAGCAGTGGATTACCGTAATGACAGGGACGGATTGGCGCCGTACCGACGCGCAAAGCCGGCGCGGAGCACGGCGCCAATCCGTCCCCAAATAAGCCGTGTGAACGAGGCCTTAAGTGCAAAGTTGCTCCTTTTCACTGTCCCCTTATTCTGAAGACCATTTAATGTAATGAGAAAACCCCTCTAAAGCTACATGTCAATCAGGGTCATAGAGGATAAATGCCACCTGTCAATCAGGGTCATAGAGGATAAATGCCACCTGTCAATGAGGGTCATAGAGGATAAATGCCACCTGTCAATGAGGGTCATAGAGGATAAATGCCACCTGTCAATGAGGGTCATAGAGGATAAATGCCACCTGTCAATCAGGGTCATAGAGGATAAATGCCACCTGTCAATCAGGGTCATAGAGGATAAATGCCACCTGTCAATCAGGGCCCAGAAGTGAGCCCAGTAGCAGAATACGGACTATGGCTCAGTACTACAGCTGATCAGTCTACTGAACCTTGTATGACAGCAGTGGAAGCCACTTCCAGACCAGGAGGAAAGCTACAAGAGCTGACTGAGTACAGACATCTTCAACCTGTGACTCTCCAGCTGTTACTAAACTCCAGCTCCCGTCTGCTGCCGGGCATGCTGGGAGTTGTAGTTCTGCGGAGCTGGGAATCATTCCTGGTCGAGTTACAGGAGCAGAAGGCAGGCAATGCTCAGCACTAGAGGAGCCCCCGCCCATTTACCTGCCACTGGCTGTCCCCTGCGAGGGCAGTTCAGCCACCTGGGTGGTATCTTGTTATGAGCCATGCTGCTCTAGTTCTGATGGAGACAGCAGATTATACTGATTGTATTCTTGCTGGAGGCTCTGCCGTCACGTGACACCGCTCACCACCACTCACTCAGCGGCGACCTCACAATGTGACGTCACCGCCTTACGTAACGGAACAGGGCTCCCACCGGGATCCCGCGTCTCCCAAACCCCATTCAAAGTAGTGCACTCGGCCCACAATGCACCGCGGTGCCAAGCTTCTCAGCGAGGCTGCTTCCGGGATGGGGAAACTTCCGGTGGGGTAGTGGGTGACATCTGGCGGGCGACAATTGAATTGCTGTGGCCTGCGTCACCGCCCGTTCAGGTTTTATCTGTTGTGGGATGTGTCTTATAGGCGCTGAACTCCTTTACCATGTGTTAGCAGCGGAGGATCTGTGGGCTAGTGACGTCACCTTTCCCAGACTGAGGAGCCTGGCAGAATACACGACAGTCTATAAAGATTAGCAGCGGAGGCTCTGTGGGCTAGTGACGTCTCCTCTCCCAGACTGAGGAGCCTGGCAGAATACACGACAGTCTATAGAGATTAGCAGTGGAGGCTCTGTGGGCTAGTGACGTCACCTCTCCCAGACTGAGGAGCCTGGCAGAATACACGACAGTCTATAGAGATTAGCAGCGGAGGCTCTGTGGGCTAGTGACGTCACCTTTCCAAGACTGAGGAGCCTGGCAGAATACACGACAGTCTATAGAGATTAGCAGCGGAGGCTCTGTGGGCTAGTGACGTCACCTTTCCAAGACTGAGGAGCCTGGCAGAATACACGACAGTCTATAGAGATTAGCAGCGGAGGATCTGTGGACTAGTGACGTCACCTCCCCCAGACTGAGGAGCCTGGCAGAATACACGACAGTCGATAGAGATTGCAGTGGAAGCTCTGTGGGCTTAGTGACGTCACACTCTCCCAGACTGAGGAGCTGCAGTATATACCGAAGTCTATAGAGATAGCAGCGGAGGCTCTGTGGGCTAGTGAGTCACCTTTCCAATGACTGAGGGCCTGGCAGAAAACACGACGTCTATAGAGATTAGCAGCGGAGGATCTGTGGACTAGTGACGTCACCTTCCCAGACTGAGGAGCCTGGCAGAATAACCGACAGTCTATAGAGATTAGCAGCGGAGAGCTCTCTGGGCTAGTGACGTCACCTGTCCCAGACTGAGGAGCCTGGCAGAATACACGACAGTCTATAGAGATTAGCAGCGGAGGCTCTGTGGGCTAGTGACGTCACCTCTCCCAGACTGAGGAGCCTGGCAGAATACACAATAGTCTATAGAGATTAGCAGCGGAGGCTCTGTGGGCTAGTGACGTCACCTTTCCAAGACTGAGGAGCCTGGCAGAATACACGACAGTCTATAGAGATTAGCAGCGGAGGCTCTGTGGGCTAGTGACGTCACCTCTCCCAGACTGAGGAGCCTGGCAGAATACACGACAGTCTATAGAGATTAGCAGTGGAAGCTCTGTGGGCTAGTGACGTCACCTCTCCCAGACTGAGGAGCCTGGCAGAATACACGACAGTCTATTAGGATAGCAGCGGAGATCTCTGGGCTAGTGACGTCACCTCTCCCAGACTGAGGAGCCTGGCAGAATCACAATAGTCTATAAGATTAGCAGTGGAGGCTCTTGGGCTAGTGAGTCACCTCCCAGACTGAGGGCCTGGCAGAATACACGACAGTCTATAGAGATTTTGCAGCGGAGGCTCTGTGGGCTAGTGACGTCACCTCTCCCAGACTGAGGAGCCTGGCAGAATACAACGTCTATAAGATTAGCAGGGGAGGCCCTGTGGGTTTGGACGTCACCTTTCCAAGATGAGGACCCTGGCAAATACACGACATTATAGAGATTGCAGCGGAGGTTTGGGGGGCTAGTGACGTCCCTTTTCCAAGACTGGGGGAAACCTGGCAGAATACCGATGCGTCCCCCCCGCTTTTGGGGAAACTACAACCCCATTAAATTTTAATCTAAAAAAGGGGGGATGATGGGAGTTTATTTTCCCCCAACACTGGGGGCCGCAGTTTGAGACCCTGGTCTATGGGAAAATTAGCAGCGGAGGCCTCTGGGTTTTAGGACTTTTTTTCACCTTTCCAAACTGAGGAGCCTGGGGACGGGGGAGTCTTTATTTTCGTTAGCCAAGGATCAATAGTAGGGGCATCAAAATAAGAAATAAAAAGTTTTTTAGGGAATTTTAAATTTTTTTTTTCGTTAGCCACATTTTTAGGATTCCTTTTATATCACTCGTGCCCTTTGTGAGTGTTATAATGTGATTTCGGCCAATACATTTTGATTTCAGATTGCTTTTAAAAAAACCCATGGGGAAGCGTCGCCGCTCTCCCATTGGTCCAAATTACGGGGGCTCTTTGAAATTAGCCAATCACAGGCACGCTCGAATTTTTTTTCCCCATAAAAACTCTTGAGAAAGTAGCTCGCGTTTTATTGGCTAAGTGGACGACCCCCCGTGCTTAAACCAATCAGCTCGTTTCTGCCTTTTTATGTATTTTGAACTGCCCCCCTTTGAATATGATTGGTCCTTTTTTTCTCCATAGGCTAAAAAGGGGGCTTGTCGCTCCTATTCGATTGGGTCAATTCCCCTCCATAGGATAAAGGGGGGACTTTGTCGCTCCTATTCTGATTGGTGGTTTATGCCGACCAATGAGAATAGCTTAAACAATTTGGAATTACGTTTTCCCGGCAAATTCTCTCTAGGCAATTCCCATGAAGCGCCGGTCTCGGCGACAAAACGCTTTTTGTTGGGTTTTTTAACTGCTTTTTTTTATCAATTTTTTTGCTCTTTATCTGAAATTTTTTACACTTTATAAAAAGATTTTTATAATTAATACTTCATGCCGCGCGGCGCTTTGGCCGAGATTTCAGTGCGCTCACTCTCCATAGACTATAAGGGGGAAAAGTAGTCGCGCGTATTGGCGAGTGGCGACCCCCGCTAGCTCACCAATCAGCTCTTTGCACCCCTTTTTACTGTATTTTGAACTGTCCCCGCGTAATTCGATTGGTCCAAACCCCTCCATAGGCTAAATGGGGCTTTGTCGCCCCTTTTCTGATTGGTTAAACTTCTCCAAAGGTTTTAGAATGGGACTTTGTCGCTCCTATTTTGAATTGGCCGAGTAGGCGACCCCCCACTAGTCACCAAATCAGCTCTTTGCAGCCTTTTTACTGTTTTTTGGGAACTTCCGCCGTGGTTCTGTTTGGTCCAAACCCTCCATAGGTTAATGGGTTTTTGTCGCTCCTATTGTTTGGCTAAACTTCTCCTAGGCTAAATGGGATTTTTTTTTTCGCTCCTTTTTTGTTTGGGCCAGCTAGGCGAGCCCCCGCAGCTCAGCAATCAGCTCTTTGCACCCTTTTTACTGTATTTTGAACTTCCCCCGTGGATTCTGTTTGGTAAAAAACTCCCCCATAGGCTAGAATGGGGCTTGCGCTCCATTCTGTTTGGTCAAATTTTCTCCATACTAGAATGGGACTTTGTCGCTCCTATTCTGTTTTGGCCGGTTTATGCCGACCAATAAATAGTTTTAGGATTTAAAAATTATTTGTATTTCCCGGAAAATTTCCAATATCATTTTCTTTGATATTGTTTTTTTCCGATTTGGGGGGAAAGTGTTTTTTATTTTTTAAGAAGTGTATTTTTGTACATTCCCCCTTTCTGACATGTTTTCCGCCTTTATAAAGGGATTTTTTTCGGGGGAATCACACCCTGCTGCACGGAGGGGAGCGCCAAGACTTCTGCGCGATCTTCGATCCGTTTTCCTGCATGTTCCGATCCTGTTTCCCTTTCCCTGGGACGGGGGTTTTAAACCCAAAAAATGTAGAACGGGCCTTTAAAAGGCGATTTTTGCTTATACTCCCCAAACCCACATGTGGGAAAATTTCTCGCCGCTTTTCCGCCTTTTTCGCATCGGAACAATTCCGGGGCGTCCCGCAAAAGGCCTAAGTCCCCACTGCACCCCCCCACATGGCGAGGCGCGGCAGGGCTTTTACCCGCAGTTTGAGTGCACTTCCTGGACGGCGAAGCATAGGGGGCAGCGCCGACAGGCCCCAGTCCCCGACTTCGCCTATCGCTGGCGAGGCGCGGGGGATTTTTTGTTTGTATGAGCGCCCCCGGGGCCCCGACTAAAAAACAGGCGCAGATTTTTCCCCCGGAAAACGGGCCTCGACCCGGGGGGATCATACATGTGGCCCTAGGTGTGAATGGGGCCTTACCCTGCCATACTGCCATCACCCCCTGTATACAGCTCAGCACTTTCTGTGACATGGAAGCCACATAGGAAGCCACAGGATTAACCCACTACATGTGACTGCCAGAAACCGAATGCCTCAAGTGACCCTGTTATAGAGGCACTGTTGGAGATTGACTCTTGCCATGTTATGTGTGGGGAACTGTGCAGAGTGGGTCTGTTACGGGGCACTGTGGTACACTAGGTGCAGGGTGGCTCTGTTATGGGGCACTGTGGTACACTAGGTGCAGGGTGGCTCTGTTATGGGGGCACTGTGGTACACTAGGTGCAGGTTGGCTCTGTTATGGGGCACTGTGGTACACTAGGTGCAGGGTGACTCTGTTATGGGGGCACTGTGGTACACTAGGTGCAGAGTGGCTCTGTTATGGGGCACGTGGTACACTAGGTAGGTGGCTCTGTTTTGGGGGACTGTACACTAGGTGCAGGGGTTGCTCGTTATGGGGCACTGTGGTTTTCACTAGGTGCAGGTTTGGCTCTTTATGGGGCCCTGTGGTTTCCTGGTGCGGGGACTTGTTATGGGGCACTGTGGTACACTAGGGCCCCGGGTGGCTCTGCGGGGAAACCACGCATGTATAGTGGAGGGGGAGGGACCCAGGTGGTCGACAAAGCAGTTGCAGCAAGCTGTACTATGGCTCATGTGGCCCTTTTTAATCAAAAAAAGGGGGCCCCCGGCCGGGGGTTCATAGTAAGGGGTTTCAGAGGACCAGGCCGGTCAACATGGCGTTTACAGCAAGCTGCACTATGGCTCATGACAAGACATACTGTAGCTCCTATGGTGGGAGAACCTTGGGAACAGAATGGGCAATGGGGACCGGCACTAAGTACCATTATACTAGTACTTTATGTAAGGCTTTTTTTTATGTGTTAAAAAAAACTGTGATGCTTTTTTCCAAGTTTTAGAGCCATTGGGGTTTTAGAAAATTTAAAGCTGAGTTTCTACCCCCTTTTTACGGAAGGACCTGGGGGTTGAGGGGGCAAAATAAACAGGAAAAAAATTTTAGTTTTTTAAGGGGAAGGGGGAATAAAAGCTTGTGAAAAAATTTTTTAAAAAAGTGTATGGGATTTTTGCAACGTCTAAAATTTAACCTTTAACAAATTAGCTTTAAAAGTAGAAATTTCAGTACAAATAGAATATACTTGATGACTAATGCCACTCAGTTATGACCAATAGTACAAACAAATGTAATATACACCATTAGTATTATATACTCATTTATCCTTTGCTCACAGTCTATTGAATCCAGAAATTTTCAAGATGAAGGTATATCTTCTTAATAAGGATCCAAGCTAAAGCATCTGTCCCAACAAAAAATAGAAAAATATATACCCATAAAGGGTATATGGGTATACCGCAACTTATTTGTGCTAATTGATCTAGATGACATCTTTTAGTTGCAATTTGTACACTACTTAGCTGTAGTTTCTATGGGTATTGGATTTGTTTCATATACAGTATAGGTCTAGTCCATGGATATTAGCCATAAAACAGGTCAGGGTGTACTAAAGAAAGCCATCCTAAGGTGGGGACGCCCTTTTTGGGGCGACTACCCTGCCATATAGGTAGGTACGTAATAGGGATATCGACCCCCCTTGCCCTACCCCCTCTCCCGTTTTTCGTTTGCTACAAAAAACTTTTTGGTAATATCCTGGACTAGATGCTACCATTGTTCCCTTCTATATTTTTCTATTTTTTGTTGGGACAGATGCTTTAGCTTGGATCCTTATTAAGAGGATATACTGTATGAGATAGGCTTCTTATTTTGATGGAATGTTGATGAGATATTGCATCAGCTCATTGAATGGAAGTTTATAATTCTCATGCAGGTCTGGAAAATGACTTATCCCAATAAAGTGAGGTTATGGCAGTGGTATTGCATTGTTTTTTGGGTTGGGTAGCTTGCAATACTGGTGGATAGAAGGTGGAGGCTAACTCCAGGTCTCATTAAGAACAGGAATGTGCAGCCTCTCACAGAAATTGAGAAGATAAAAGTATGTGTCACCAGTAGTGCTGCAGCTTGCAGTTCGGGCTGCGGGCGCACTCATGTCCCACCTTGCACCTGGTGCGAGCGGCGCTACGGTCCACGTGTCGGGCCACGGGCGCACTCGCTCCCTCAGGCGCATTCACTTACCCGGCCGTGGTCCTGCGTCCCAGCGTCTGTCTGGCCAGCTGGTGCGTGCCAGCCCGATCCTTAGGGCGTGCGCGCGCTGACTGTCTCAGATTTAAAAGGCCAGCGTGCCGGTAATTGGTTAATTGCCGGCCGCTGACCCTATATAATGGCTCCACCTTCGTTATGCATTTGCCGAATCCATAGTGCCCGTACCTATGTGAGGAAGCCTTTCTGTATTTCGGTTTGCCGTTCCCGTGTACCAGTTCAGTCTGCCTACGTTTCTCGACCACGATTCTTCGCCGTCTGCCCTGACCTTCTGGCCCATCCCCGACTACGAGATTGTCTACTGTTCCTGTACTGCGTTGCACCTCGGCCGTCTCCGCAAACAAGTCACATCAGGGGTAGCGACCTGGTGGAATCCCGCCACGGCAAGTTCATCTCGTCTTGCGGCGGGCTCTGGTGAATACCGGGACCCACTTAGACTCCGCTCCCTGGTGTGGCCCGTACCACAGCTTGCCCAGCAACAGGCGCAACAACTAGATCAGTTGACCGCCATGATGCAGCATCTCATCGCCTCTCAGCAGCAGCCACCGCCACCTCCCGCAGTCTCTCCTACGCCTGCCGCCTCATCAGCCTCCGTGGGACCCAAGCTCCGGCTGACGCTACCTTCGAAGTTTGACGGAGATCCGAAACTCTGCAGGGGATTTATTACTCAGTGCTCCATGCACATGGAGCTGATGGCCGTCCAGTTTCCGTCCGAACGGTCAAAGGTGGCATTTGTGATCAGTTTGCTCTCTGGGAAGGCCCTGGCATGGGCCACACCTCTCTGGGACAGGTGCGACTTTGTGACGGCTGACCTGCAGGCCTTCTTCAAGGAGTTCCGTTGTGTGTTCGAGGAACCAGCACGCGCATCTTCTGCCGAAACCGCACTTCTGAACTTGCGCCAAGGGGATTCCTCAGTGGGGGACTACGCCATCCAGTTCCGCACGCTGGCCTCAGAGCAGACCTGGAATGAGGCTGCCTTGTGCGCTACTTTCAAGAAGGGCCTCTCCAGCAGGGTCAAGGATGCACTGGCTGCGAAAGATCTCCCAACGTCCTTAAGTGAGCTAATCCATTTGGCCACCCGCATTGATATGCACTTCGCCGAGAGACAAGAGGAGCTCCGTCAATAATGTGACTCGGTTCAGCCTTGTTGGTTCCCTCACTTGGCTCCAGTGTTCCAGAAGCCTCCTCTGCCACTTCCACAACACTCCGGTGAAGAACACATGCAAATTGACCATGCCCAGCTTTCGGAACAAGAGCGGTCCCGATGTCACGCGGAGAATCTGTGACTGTGTTGCGCCAGTCCGGAGTATTTCCATAGGGACTGTCCACAACGTCCTTGTCCGGGAAACGCAAGCACCTAGGTCACGTGGGAGAGGCGTCCCTAGGTGTGAACAATCCCTCTCCTCGCCTGACCATGCCGGTGCAGATCGTGTCAGGGTCCGGTGCACAAGCTCAAGTCTCTGCTTTCCTGGATTACAGGTCAGCCAGGAACTTCATGGACGCTGCCCTGGTTTTTCTCCCGGTGACTCACCTCAAGAAGCCCCTAGCCATTTCCTCTGTGAGTGGAGAAATCCTGCGCGACTCCATTCGGTTGCACACGGAGCTGATCTCTATGCACGTTGGGATGCTCCACGGAGAAAAGATCGTGTTCTATGTGCTGGCCCGCTCCTCCTCGGCAATCTAGTTGGGGTTACTGTGGCTGCAGCACCACGCCCCTATGCTGGACTGGAAAACGGGTGAAGTAACGCATTGGGGACATGACTGCCAGACCCGTTGTCTTACGGCACCTCGCCCGGTGCCCCACACTTCTCCGCAGACAGCCTTAAAAACCTATGCCGGGTCTGCCCATGGAATACCAGGACTTTGCGGACTTGTTTTCTGAAAAACAGGCAAAGACTTTGCCTCCTTACCGTCCCTACGACTGCCCTATTGACCTGTTGCCCGGCACGAGCCCTCCTCGGGGCAGGGTCTATCCGCTGTCAGTCCCCAACACCAAGGCCCTGTCTGCTTATATACAGGAGAACTTCAAGAAGGGCTTCATCTTCAAGTCCACTTCTCTGGCAGGAGCCGGATTCTTCTTCGTAGAGAAAAAAGATGGCTCGCTACGCCCCTGCATTGACTACCACGGACTCCATAAGATAACCGTGAAAAATCATAATCCGCTACCTCTGATCACGGAGCTCATTGATCGGCTTCACGGAGCCAGGATTTTTTTTCGATGGATTAGCGAGGGGCCTACAACCTCACCTGTATCCGCTAGGGCGACGAGTGGAAGACGGCGTTTAATACCCGTGACAGGCATTTCGAGTACTTAGTTATGCCCTTCGGCTTGTGCAATACTCCGGCGGTTTTTCAGGAATTCATTAACGAGATCTTCTGGGATCTCTTATATTCTTGTGTGAAAGGAAACATATATTTTTCTATACATTTTTCTAATGCTTTTGTAATGAAGTTTGTGGTGCAAAAACATTATTACACATATAAGCTTAGCTGAACAGCAGATATACTCCAAGATGGTGCCTGCTTCCTGGACCACTCTCCAGTATGTGGCAGCATGGACCTGGGTGGAAACCATGACAATATCTGGAGAACCAATCAACTAGTGCCACATTCCTGATGAATGCAAGAAACAAAGGATCTTAACCACGCCACTGAAAGCAATCCATTGTATTGTAATAAAGGCTGATTCATTCTGGGCCTGCTACACACTGAGGAGTAGAGGTCATATCAGCTCTCTGTGTTTTGGTATTATTTCTTCACTTTGGACAGAAGTAGTCACGCGGTGTACCCCTGAACCTCAACAGTTGTGTTATCATTAGAGATGGGCGAATTTCCCAAAATTCGGTTCTTTCACTTCGCCGAATTTCCCGGCAAAAAATAACTTCGTTCCGAATTACTTCGGCACGAATCACGTTAAAAAACAGCTATTTCCAGGCTGCACAGAGCCTAAAGGGTGCTGTAGAACGTTGTGCCATGCTTAAATATGCAGAGGGAGCTTGGTTTGGTCTTCATACAATGTTGTGTTTTAGTATGACACGCACATGACTGCCGCCGCTCTTAGCATCGCTTCACTATAAAATTCCCTGGGCACTTAAGAGGGCAAAACTGACCAAAACACTCAAGCGGGGAATGTTGCCTGATAAAAGTCATGCCAGAGGAAAGCTGGAAAAAAACAAGCTGAGAGCTCAGGTGGCAACATTAGTGACAGAGTGTGGATGGTGACAGTGCTAGCACACAGCAGCAAGAGGTCAGACAGTGGCACAATGACACAGTGTGTAGGTCACGGCAGCAGCCACAGCAGCAGCATGAGGTCAGACAGTGGCACAATGACACAGTGTGTAGGTCACGGCAGCAGCAGCATGAGGTCAGGCAGTGGCACAATGACACAGTGTGTAGGTCACGGCAGCAGCATGAGGTCAGACAGTGGCACAATCACATTCTGGAGGTGGCAAAAACAGGAGTAGGCCACAGAGTGGGACAATGACACAGTGTGTAGGTCACGGCAGCAGCCACAGGAGCAGCATGAGGTCAGACAGTGGCACAATGACACAGTGTGTAGGTCACGGCAGCAGCCACAGCAGCAGCATGAGGTCAGACAGTGGCACAAGTACAGAGTGTGTAGGTCACGGCAGCAGCAAAGCATGAGGTCAGACAGTGCACAATGACAAGTGTGTAGGTCACGCGCAGCCAGCAGCAGCATGAGGTCAGGCAGTGGCACAATGACATTCTAGAGGTGGCAAAAGCAGGAGTAGGCCACAGAGTGGAACAATGACACAGTGTGGAGGTCACGGCAGCAGCCACAGCAGAAGCATGAGGTAAGACAGTGGCACAATGACAGACTCTGGAGGTGGATGGCCAAATACAGTCCCTGGTAAAGATGGTTGGTGGCAGATGGAGAAAACTGTCAGCAGATGTGTGGCATCAGGCGGGTGGGCGGCATCAGAATAGTGGCTGAGGCAGGTAGTTTTGAACCCAGACTCATTTCTCACAGTTTGGGTGAGGCGTCATGGCTGATGTAGTCTGACACCTAAGGCATTGGTGTGTGGAAATCCTGGCCGATACACGCCTGATTCATCTTGACAAAGGTCAGTCGTTCCACATTTCCCTTGGACAAGTGGGTTCTCCTTGGGCTAATGATGGCCCCCGCCGCACTGAACACCCGCTCTGATGCCACACTACTGGCCGGGCAGGACGGCTTCTCCACTGCAAACTCGGCAAGTTGCGGCCACACATCCAGTTTGGCTGCCCAGTAGTCCAGCGGATCTTCTAACTGGGGTGGCAGAAGTGCTGTCCAAGTAGGCCACCACCTGTTGGTTCAGGGACATGCTCCAGGTCCTGCTGCTGCTGCTGCTGGCGACTACCCTCCTCACTAGGCGGGTGAAGGAAGCTGCTCATCAGTGACTCCAGACTTAGGTTACTGCTGATGGAGCAGTAGTACGTGAGCGCTGAGGAACCCCCCGGTCAGACCTGTCAGAGGAGGGACGATGCCGCACATAGGCAGCGGCCAACTGATTACGGAGGATTTCCCTATAGTATTTGAGTTTGTCCTCCCTCTCAATAGCTGGGTAAAAGGCTACCATTTTGGACCGGTAGCGAGGGTCCAATAGGGTGGAGAGCCAGAAGTCCTCCCTCTGCCAGATGCTGACTATTCGGCTGTCACTAGCCAGGCAAATAAGCATGCTGCGGACCATCTGCACAAGTGACTCCGAGGGGCTCCCTGCCTCCATTTCCACTGTATACTGCCACGTTGCTTGGGGGTCATCTGCCTCGTTTCCTCATCTCCATCCACCTCCTCCAGCTGCTCCTGCTCCTCCTCTCTTGTCACCTGGGTAGAAAATCCACTCATTTCACCAGACAATGCTTCTGCTCCAATGTCCTCCTCCTCCTCCTCCTCCATTTCAGTCCCCACCGGACTCATGTGGCCACGAGATGTAGTCGCCACGTCTCCAGTCCCCCGCCCAGACAGATTTTTCAGCATCTGTTCCAGGACATGAAGCAGGGGGAATGACGTTATTCATCCCGTAGTCCTGGCGACTGACAAATAACGTCGCCTCCTCGAATGGCCTCAACAAACGGCAGGTGTCACGCATGAGCTGCCACTGGCTGACATTAAAGTTACACAGGGGAGTACTTCTGTCTGCCTGGATCATCAAAAAATCGTTAATGGCCTTTCTCTGTTCATACAGTCGGTCCAACATGTGCAGGCTGGAATTCCAACAGGTGGAAACATCGCATATCAGAGTGTGTTTGGGGAGGCCGTTCTGCCGCTGCAATCGAGGAGGGTGTTCCTGGCTTTGTACGAATGGATAAAGTGCATGCACAATTTCCTGGCCATTTTCAGAATCTGATGAAGATCGGTGGAAGACTTCAGGAACCTTTTCACAACCAGATTGAACACGTGCGCCATTGCAGGGCGCATGGACCATCCCTCCTCGGTGCAGGGACGGACACCATGTTCCTCCCATTGTCCCTCCACCATGGTTCCGATTTGCAGTTGGCGCGGAGAAAGCCACACATCGATTTCTTGCTGCATGAGCGGAGCAGTTCCTCCCCTTTGTGCCCGTTCGCCGGGGGCAACCCGGGTGAAAACCTGCGTGACCGCTGTTGGCCCTACCATGTGATATGATGGAGCAGTACTTGGGGGAGGTGGATGGTGGGGTGGTGGAGGAGGAGGGGGGAATTGGCGCAGGAGGTAGTTTGAAAACGTGGAGGAGAAAGCGGCGTCTCCTGTCCAAGTTGTTGGTGTGCCGGGGGGAAGCCATTCCCCAGGGGGCCGTAAAGGAATGTAGGGCCCCTGACCGTTTTTTACATCCAGACGCCCGCGCTCCCGTGCACCCTTGGAACAAACCGATAAGTTTAAAGGGACTGGCCCACCTTTTTCTACTTTTTTTTATGAATGCGGTACTGCTTTTGGGGAAAAGAAATTACGGCTTGGAACTTTTCCATCTGGGTTCGGCACAAGCCTTTTTCTCTGAACGTGCGAGTCCCCCTTTTGGGAAAAGGGGGAGGGACTGCAGTCCCAACAACTTGGCAGGAGCATGGCAGTGTGCACCTTAGGAGGGTTTGGGACGCTACTGTTGTTCTTTGCAACGCCTGCTGAAGTGTGGCCCCTGAGTAGCGAGGGAGGAGTCTGGACCGGGAGTGATGTCAAGAAAAACAGCCCCCCCTTCTGCAGAGGTGGTGGAGCCTTGAACTGGCTGAAAATGGCATGCATCCCATGGGCGTTGCTGCGCTGGCTTTTGTTGCGGCGGCAGGAGGGACCCCCACATCGACCCACGTTTCTCCCAGGCCCCCCGGAGGTGCGCGGCATGTGTTGCGGGGCTTTTTTCCCAACGTTAGCTCCTTGGCCCGCTTTCATTTTGCTTACAGTTCTACAAAAACCCCCCCCCTATTCGGCTCCCCCGGTGTCTTAGCAAAAGAACTGCCACACCGCCGAGATCGGATTTTACCCCCCAAGCCCCGCACTGAGTGACTACTGCCGCCGCTGCCTCGCTGGCCCTGTGCCGTTACTTTGTTGGACTGCGAAGGGGTTTTTTTCTCCTGGCCGTTTGGTTTCCCCGACCTCACACGCTGTTTCCTATGCTCATGGCCACCGACCCCTTGCGGGCTGCGCCGCTGCCTCGGGGAAAGTGACGCCCTCTTCCCCTGCGATGATGAAGCCCCCTACCGGTCCAAAGTGCGGTCGGTACTCATCATCTATTTGGTTTCATCGTCACTGTATCTCATCATGTTTTGGTATGCAGAGGCGACCCTCAAAACATGACCTCCCATGCCACTTCAACATCTATACTTTGCCCCCCTACTGCAAGAAGCAGGGGGTATTGGCCCATTTCTTCGCTGCCAAGTGCTGCTGACTGCCCCCCTCAAAATTTTTCATCCTCACTAAATTGGGGCTGAGCCCCCGACCCACATAGTAGATCTCTGGTGAGGGAAACCCGGGTGGGAAGGGGCGGGTTAGGACAGGTGAGGGCCGTGACCCCCTCCCGGGCCATGCCCCAAATAAGGGGTTTTGTTGACGTTCCCCCCGTCTTGGCTTTGGGGTTGTCAGATGTCTTGGGGGAAAGTGGATGACCTAGCAACCAAACAAGAACCATTGGGTGCTAGTCGTACACGGCGCTAGTGACAGGGCAGTTGTGGCCTCACGAGTGACCCTGCCGACGCCCCTTGCTTTTTTTGCGACCTGTACAGGAAAGTTTGTGCCTCTGCACTGCAGGTGAGAGCTGCCCCCTCTCTGTTGATAGTGTTTGTTCTAAAATGTACAGACACTGTTTGATGAAGATATCTGTATATGATAAATACACACCCTGTATTTGACGCCAAATGAACCCACTAAGAAGCTTGGGTAACCCTTGGATATAAATTGCGCTCCACAAATGGGCAGGAAAAATTGACTTGTATGTGCCGTTTAAAAACTCTGTGTATTTTACTGAATATAAAAGCACAAACAGGCTTAATTAACCTTCGGATATGAATTATGCTACAGAATTTCTTTTGTGGCTGTGAAAAAACAAAGTTTCTTTTACTGAGTACAACAGCAGAACAACGCTTAATTAACCCCTGGATGTAAATTGCGCAAAAGAATTGAGCAGCCGGAAACTACTAGCTTTGTAGCGTGTTACAATTGCGTGTTTTCTACGCTACACAACAAGAGAAAAAATTGTAATTAACCTTCGCTTGTGAATTATGCTACAGGAAAATTTTATTTTTTGGCGGTGAAAAAGACGGTTTCTTGGAGTCACAACAGCAGCAGAACAACGCTTAATTAACCCCTGGATGTAAATTGCGCAAAAGAATTGAGCATACTCTTGAGGAACTGAGGCTTCGGTTCCCGGGGGTAAACATCTCTTTCTTCTCATACCTTAGCGCCCGTAGTTATGCCAGTGCCATTATGACACAGATAACCTCACACGAATGGAACCCGGACCTCTGGAATACTTTGGGTTATAGCATCTCATCTCTATAGATTCCTACATCAGCCCTTAGATTTTGCACAAACAAATATGGGAATTACAAAATGGGTAACGGATGACCCGGAGTTGGGACTTACAATCCTTCAACAGGCTTTCAATAATAGCCGCAAATTCTTATCGGCTAGTAGATACCTAGAAATGTCCCTGCAGCTATACCACAGAGCCAACTAGAGGTTTCAGGATGGGGATCTTTGAGAGTGACAGATGTTTCCGCTGTCGAGCCCAAGGGGTAGACATATACCACTGTCTTTGGGATTGCCCAGTAGTCCAGAGATTCTGGAATAGGGTGATGTCCTTCACAAGGGAACACTTAACAAACTACGTCCCTAACAACCCACTATGGGCCATATTTGGACATGTGGACACCCAAAGAACGCCCTGTGCACCGGGGAGTAGGAAGCTTCTATACATGATCTCAGCAGCTGGGATTAAAACAATCCTAAACACCTGGATACACGACACTCCCCCGCCCTTCAAAATGTTCCTGGAAAAGCTGTCCTACATCATGAAGATGGACTGGGTAGAGGCCTCACAAAAAAAGGAATCGCATACCAAAAATTTTTTTGAAACATGGAGTAGTTTTATCCCTTTATTACCGGATAGGATACAACAGGCCATAAAAGACTGTTTCAGTCTTACAACATGGTATCAACAACAACTCTTACTGGGAGACCCGCCTATATAGCTATATGCCAGCATAATAGCAGAGGGGACCTGGGGGTCGTGCGTCGCTCACCCGCTTGCTTCTGCAAATTGAGATGGTAAAAGGCGTCATTGTTTGACAAGTTGACTGATCTTTTGCATGTTAATGGTTTCCTGCACATGAAACGGTTTGTGTGAAGGAAAACTAGAGTGTTTTAAGATGTCTATTTCTTACTCAAAAATCTTGAATACTAATGGATATCTGTTTGAGCTTAGACACCTATGTGCCTATAGATAATCTCATGCGGACACATTAGCTAAAAAGCATGGAGTTCAGCTACATTGGTCAACAGCGAAACAAGCTGGAAAAAGAAGACGCCTGCATCAACGAGATGGACTCATAAGCTCTACCGTTATTTAGTTTAATATTTTTGTTTGTTTAACAGAAAAAAAGGAAAAGAAGGCACTTCACTCGGTAAATGTTTGTAACCCATAAATGCATGTCTAGTGATAATCAACTATTCAACATTGCTGTATTGGAGTGTTAATAAACACATTTAAAAAGAATTGAGCAGCAGGAAACTACTAGCTTTTTAGCGTGTTACAATTGCGTGTTTTCTACGCTACACAACAAGAGAAAAAATTGTAATTAACCTTCGTTTGTGAATTATGCTACAGGAAAATTGTATTTTTTGGCGGTGAAAAAGACGGTTTCTTGGAGTCACAACAGCAGCAGAACAACGCTTAATTAACCCCTGGAAGTGGTATTTGTATTATAAAAACGCTGTTTCTTTAAATGAATACAACAGGAACTGGCTTAGATGCCCCTTGGATATTCAATGTGCTGTGAGCAGATAGCATTAACATGTATATGCACTGGACTTCAGATCCAATACACCAAAAAATCAGAAATAGAACATTAAGAGAAGCAGTCTCTGAGACAAGCTGAGACACCCCACAAAAATCGCTGTATAAAAATCAGTTCTTCAGCAACAATCAGCCGCGGCAGCACCTTCCCTGATCAGTACAGTGAGAGCGGTATGAGCTCCCAGCGTCGCGCCCGGACTTATATAGTGCAGTGACGTCACAGAATCCCGCCGGTCTCTGATTGGCTTCATCTCTGCACATGTCATGCAGGCTATGCCCTTCTTCCTCCCAGAGTGCTTTGCCCCATGTAGCGCCATGTGCTCGCAGCCATTTTATCAATCAAAAGCACACTTCGTTCACCCGAAGTACCCCAAACTTCGACTTCGTTCAGAACCGAAGTTTTCCTGAAATTCTAAACGAATTCCACTTCGTTAGAATCGATTCGCCCATCTCTAATCTGGACGACATTTAGTTTTTTTCGCCTGATTTAAAGACTCACCGTCTCCACGTGCGCCAGGTCCTTAGGCGTCTCCGTGAGAATCACTTATATACCAAGTTGGAGAAGTGCCAGTTTCACCGAACCAGCCTGCCCTTCCTCGGGTACATTATTTCAGACAAAGGACTCGTCCTGTCGGTCTCCGGGCCATACAGCGCTTTTTGGGGTTCACCAATTACTATCGCCAATTCATTCCGCACTTCTTCACGGTGGTGGCCCCAATTCTGGCCCTTACTAAGAAGACAGAGATGTGGATCCTCTGGACCACCGCAACTGATGGTATAAGCCACGCCAGGGAGCGGAGTCCAAGTAGGTCCAGTTTTCACCAGAGCCCGCTGCAAAGCGAGATGGAATTGCTGTGGCGGATTGCTACCAGGTCGCCACCCCTGACGTGACTTGCTTGTGGTGGCAGCCAAGGGGTGGCGCGGTACAAAATCGTGGAGCAGAATCGTCTGGGACAGGCAGGAAGGTCGGGACAGGCGGCAAATGTTCGTGGTCGAGGGACGGAGGCAGAGGATACAGTACACAGAACAACACTAGATACTTCAGGAATGCTTAGGGCATTATCGATTTGGCAAGTATCAAGGGGAAGAGGTAGGACTTAAATAGGATCAGTGCCCGGTGAAAACCAATCACCGGCGCGCTGTCCCTTTAAATTGAGATGCAGTACCACGCACAGCAGGAGCGCGGTGAGGTAAGGGGACAGAGCTGCTGGGATGCGGGTGTGCCCACGACCCGATACGGGGGTCTCGGGGACCCCCCGTGACTGTCCTCCCCTTTAGGCCTTCCCCTCTTTCTAGCCTGCAGAAACCTTGTCAGGAGATCATGGTCCAGGATGTTGTCCTCCGGCTCCCATGACCTTTCCTCCGGCCCAAACCTTTTCCAGTCAACCAAGAAAAATCGTCTCCCCCTAACCGTCTTCATGGCCAAAATCTCCTTAACCATAAAAACATTGGTGGAGTTAGCTACAGGAGCCGAGGAGCTACGGGTCGCGAGAACCAATTAAGGATGACCGGTTTCAGCAGGGAGACGTGGAAGTAGTTTGGGATTCGTGGTCGAGGGACAGAGGCAGAGGATACGGTACACAGAACAACACTAGATACTTCAAGAACGCTTCCTCTCTAGGCACAGGGCACTATCGATTTGGCAAGTATCATGAGGAAGAGGTAGGACTTAAATAGGATCAGCGCTCGGTGAAAACCAATCACCGATGCGCTGTCCCTTTAAATTGAGATGCAGTACCTAGGGGGTGAGTGCGCACCCGATCAGCAGTCGAAGCGCATGCCTTACCTGGAGCACAGCAGGAGCGCGGTGAGGTAAGGGGACAGGACTGCGGACACCTGCGGGTGTCCAGGGGACACCTGTGACAAGTATCAAGATGAGATTACTCGTATCCACCTCTCTCCATCTTGCTTGTTTACCACGGTTCAGATTTTTAGATTTGTAATCTCCCCAAAGATCCGCAGATCCCCTCCATACAATACCAGCCAGTGAATTGGAAGGCTTGCATCAAGGTTTTGATTTCCCTATCTGAATAATGGGACTCTATAAAAGAGTGCCAGCGCCTGAAAAAGCCCCCTGTGCGGGCTTCATTGCATCTCTCTGTTTCCATCCTATCTGCAGCAAGATATAATTTCAGCTGATCTGCAATCATGGAGATAGGTGGCAGAGGGGGCCCAATCCAAAAGGTAAGTAGGCACCTCTTCGCTACCAGGATTGCTATGTGGACAATTGCTGGCACCCTTTGGACTTCACCAGCTACTCCTTCCCCTTCCACTTCTGGGAGCCTAGAATAATAGAAAATCAACAGATTGTGGTGTTTGTCTAGGACCACATTGAAGTGGAGTTTAATGTAAACCAGAACACGGTCCCAGTACCCCTGCGTATGTTGACATTCCCACAAACCATGTCACAGATCCGTCTTGTAAGTCCCGCACTTAGAGCAATGCTGCAGTCTGTTCGGGGAGTCCAAGGAGGGGGTCAGGTTAAAGCCATACACGGCATTATGTGCAATCTTAAATTGTGGTTCTCTCCAGTTTGCACAAATGACATGCTTTTTTACTGTCGCTAGTCCCCGGGTTATCTTGTCTGGCAATTGGTCGTCTTTCAGACGACGGGCCCAAAACTGGAAAACATGTGACTAAGTTTGGCCCATAATCCACTCTCTTATGGCACCATATAGTCCAGAAAGGCTGCAATGCCTCTTATTAGATTCCATGAAGGTGTCGAATATGTTAGGGGAGGTCTCTTTCGAGATATCTTTCAGCCTTGAGGCACAGAAATAATAGAGTTTGTAAGCGGCTAACAGCTGCAAATTTGGGAGATAAAATTTTGTTACCATTTCTGAAGGAGTAAGCCACCTTTCTTCTTTGTCATGTAGGAGCTGACTTGCCACCCTCAAACCCTCCACCCTCCATTTCCCAAACATCGGGTTGGATTGCCCCAGAGGGAAGTCTAAGTGCCCCCAGATAGGCATTTTCTTAGATATCCTGAAGGAAAGGCCCAATCTTTTCCGAATCTCTTTCCACACAATAATCGTGTAGCGGATAATCACAGAGGACTTAACCGGGGGTGGTAAATTGGAAAACTTGGTATGTAATATAGCGTGGGGATAACACGGTGGTTTCAATTCCCTTTCTTTCTTTTTTTTTTTTTAATAACATTTTATTGAGAGAAATTAAATCATACACCAAATAAAAATAGCAATACCATCTTGACAATTATGCACATAACTTGAAGCCCCTAAACAGGCTAATTCTATACAATTGACTTTTCTACCAAGCAGGCAAATGCCCTCATACACCTCCATCTTTCATTTCCCCCCCCCCCTACCTTTTTCTTCACAATTCCTCTCTTCTTACAAGGGCAATAAACTTTAAAACCTTAACTCTGTTAACCCCCCCTCCCAAAGTGATGTGCCTAACCTACTTCTCCTCTTCCTTACTCATCCTGTAAGCTCTAGTCTCCCTAGGGTTCCCGACAATTGTTCTGCTAAGTAGTATGCTGAGTACCTAAATGGCTCTACTATATCCTTTATTTCTTGATCTTCAAAGGTGTCTGCAATAAATTGTTTCCATTTACAAAAAACCCGTCTGTCGCTTTTTCTTTATTACACTCTGCATCTAATTTCTCCATAAAGAATAATTGCCTCATAGTGTTCACCACCTCTCCCACTGTTGGTGCGGATTTTTCTAACCAGTGTCTCAATATTACTTTTTTGGCTACCAGGAGAGACAGATGGATCTCTTTACACTTACAAAACATCAATCCTCCTCCTGTGGACTGCTGAAGTAGCACATAATGAAATAGACAGCTTTGTGGTGTCAATGGTACGTCCAGTTCCCACACCCTGGATATGTATTCCACCACCTCCCTCCAAAAGTCCCTTATTGCCTGACACTCCGATTTACAGTGTATCAGCCCAGCTTTGTCTAGGTCGCACTTCGGACATTTAGTCAAATATTCGGTGTTACCGCTTGAAAAAGGCAGATTGAACGCAAATATCGCCCTATGAGCCAATCTAAAAAGCCCCTCTCTCCACTATTCACTTATCGTGGCTGATCTTACTGCCTCCATACCTCTCACTATCTTCTCGCCTCTTTCATTGTCCCCCAGCTCCATTTCCCATTTCTTTAAGGCTTTGGCTGCCAATGCGCCTGACGTCCATGCCTGTAAGTTGCTGTATATTTTAGACACAGCTCCGCGGCCCCCAGCTGATTTTATCATAGTTTCTAACCCCTCAGGCTCATTCAAGTTACTCAGTACTTGTAACTTCGTCTTTAGAAAGCTCCTGACCTGAAAATATGAAAATCTAAGTTTATCCCCCATCTGGAACTTGTCCGCCACTTCATCATAAGTCATAAAACTCTCCGATACTCCAGAAAGTAGGTCACCTAAGCTCTTGATCCCTTTTCGCTTCCATCCCTCAAATAGTCTGCTCTCTCTTCCCGCACTAAATTCCGGTAAAGACCACAGCGGTAAATACCTAGAGACAAACATCGGTCTTCCAAACATCTTTCTGATCTGACGCCATGTAGCCAATGTGTCCTTGAACACTAGATTATTCTTCACTACATCTGGTTGCCTACCATATGGAGTGTGAAGCAGTGCCATATGGTAGGCACTCCACGCCAGCTGGCCCTCCACCTCTGGGTTGGAGAAAAAACCTGTCCCATGTACCCAATCTAGTACATGTCTCCATATGCCCGCTAAATTGTACAGTCTGACATCCGGTAACCTTGGCCCCCCCCTTGCCTTCTCCCGAGTGACAATTTCCCTATCGATATTCTGGCCTTCTTACCCCTCCGAATAAACGCCGAAAAAGCCCCCTTCAATTTATTTACATCCCTGTGTTTCAATAACACTGGAATATTTTGCAGTGGGTATAACAGTCTGGCGAAGCTCACCATCTTAATTAAGTGTATGCGTCCCATAAGAGACAGCGGAAGTCACTTCCACCTTTCCAATTCCTCTACGATTTTTTTGATGATCGGGTCGAAGTTCAAATTATAAATCAATGACGACCTAGATCCCACCTTGACCCCCAAATATGTCAAATGCGAGGACACGATGCTTATCCCTAAATTAGCCATCCCCTCATTTCCCTATTCCCTATCACTAATAACTGACTCTTATCTCTATTAACTTTATAGCCTGAGAAGGATCCAAAATACTCAAGCAACTTTACTACCTCCCCTACCTGGTCTTTTGGGTTATCCAGAAATAGAAGTAAATCGTCCGCAAAGCAAACTAGTTTTAGCTCCTTCTCACCCACCTATATCCTGTATCTGAGTTGCGCAAATATTGCGACAGTGGTTCTAAGGCCATATTAAATAGGAGCGGGGATAGTGGACACCCCTGTCTAGTGCCTTTCTGTAGCCTAATGGGCTCTGACAAAAAGCCTGGCGTGTTCACCCTCGCCTTTGTGGATCTATATACCGCCGACACATAGGATCTAAAATTGCACGCTATCCGCATTCTGTCCATAACCAAATTTAACCATTCCCAATTTATATTGTCAAACGCCTTTTCGGCATCTAGCAAAAAGAACGCTGGACTCTTCTTGGGCTCATACATTTTTTCTACTGCTATCTGGGCTGTCATTAAGAGACGGATGTTCTTGACCCCTGAACGCCCCTTGACAAAGCCCATCTGATGATCCCCCACCAGCCTCGGTAAAAATTCCGCCAGCCGGTTAGCCATCACCTTGGATAGAATCTTCATGTCCTGATTGATTAAGGAGATCGGGCGATATGATTCTTGTTTGTACAAAACTTTAATGTATGCTACATCACCCGATGGAAGCATCATCTGAGACCCAATTATCTGATTAAAAACCTCTTTTAACAAAGGTGCTACTTCCTCTTTTAGGAGCTTGTAAAAATCTCCCGATAGTCCATCGGGCCCCGGGGCTTTGTTGTTTGGAATATTCCCAATAACTGACATTATTTCCTCTTCCGTGACCTCGGCATTCAGACCCTCTAGATCCTCTCTGGCCAATTTAGGTAAGGTGATCCCTTCCAAAAATTCCTTCCCCCTCCTCATGTCATAAGCAGGCTGGGTGTAAAGGGCAGAGTAATACTTCTGCAAAATTCCATTAACCATCTTTGGATAAGTCGTCACTTCTCCCCTCCCATCTTTCAGTCCCATAATATTCGTGGTACCTCATCTCCCTCTCGCCAAATTGGCCATCATTCTACCAGATTTATTTCCAAATTTATAAAGGTCAAGTTTAAAGCGGTCCCCAAATAAACTTTCCACCCTCCCCTGCTGTAAGTTGAACGCTTCCCTGGACAAATTCTACCTATCCTTGTTTTCCTCAGTTGAATTCTGCAGAAATTCAGTGTAGGCCTTCCTCAGGTTGGAGGTGGCAGTCTCAAATGCCTTCATGGAATGTTTCTTCTTACTAGCTAAATACGCCATTATGCGTCCTCTCAGGACGGCTTTCGCTGCATCCCAGAAAACAAATGGGAAGACCCCTTCAGTTTCATTGTCCCGAACATACTCTTTCCACCATTCCTTAATCAAATCTATAAATTGCGTATCGGTCGCCAGGGCAGAGGGGAATCTCCACAAAATGTCTGTTCCCTTCGCATATAACTCTCTAATATCTATACTGATCGGTGAATGAACAGATATGGCCATATCCCCTATATCCGTTCTTTCCACACTCCCCAGCAGCGATGGGCTGACCAACAAATAGTCTATCCTTGACCATGACTGCTGAGCGTGTGAAAAGTGGGTGAACCTCCTCTCTGCTGGGTGAAGGACCCGCCACACATCCTTAAGCCCCGTCTGGTCACATAGATTTCCAAGCAAACTCTTACGCCCATCCTACCGTCTGGGGTCCTGCTCCCTCCGCTGCCTATCTTCTAAAGAATGTGCCACACAATTAAAGTCCCCCCCTATTATTATATTGATGTTCTCGTCGCATGTGACCCTTGATGCAATATCCTCAAAAACCTTGTCCCTCTTATTAGGAGCATATATGTTATATAAACTAAGTCTCCCAGCCGGGGTTTCCAATACTAAGTGGATCCACCTCCCTTCTTCATCCTGCTCTTGTGATATTATTTTGTATGCTAAATTCCTGTGTGTTAGGATGAGGACCCCTGTTTTCCCTTGGACCGCCGGTGACCCTATAACTTCTCCCACCCAGAGTTTCTGCATGCGGACGAAATCTGGACTTTCTAAGTGGGTCTCTTGTAATAGAACAATGTCTGGTTTGAGCCTTTTCAAGTGTCTCAGCACCATCGATCGTTTATGGGGTGATCGCAACCCCTTCACATTCCAACTTATGATCCTCATAATTGAGAACTGAACCTAAAAGTAATCTGACCTGAAGAGGAGTAGTAGGCACATCAAACATATCTCCGTGTAAATACCCCAACAGTAAACTGAATTTTAAATCCCTCCCCCCCTAGATCAATGACTTTCCTTTTTTCGTGCATCTGTGGTAGAAAAGACAAATGCTTCCCTACCTCCCTCTCCTCTCCACTTTGGTACATTGCTCTCCCACTTACCTCCTACCCCCTCCTCCTTAAACTGTACAAGAATAAACCCTTTCACCTTTCCCCGCTCCCAAAGAAGCCCCACGGCCCCAAAACTCAGTCCAAAGTGTCCTTGGAATTTCCCCTCTTAGTCCCATACTTTCCTCCTTGTCACCCCCACCTAGTGCACCACCCCCTCTCCAAACCTCAGGTGGAGTGACCCACCCACTCAGTCCAAGTTAGTCCAGATCGGCCTATCATCACTTCGGTCTGGGGGGGTCTAGACGTCTCTTCTTGTAGATGGTCGCTGTTGTTGTCTGCTATGGGTAGTATCAGCATCTGTAGAGTACCGCAGGTGTTCCCGCTTGTCCTGTTGTGGTGTTGCTCCCTTGCCAATCTCCAACAGTCTCTCTCCTCCGGTGATGCACACAGTTCAGGTTTTCCATCTAATGGAAAGATTTTTAATGTTGCCGGATATTGTAAGATAAAGCGGATCTGTTTTTTTACTAATAAAGAGCAAATGTCTCTGTACTGGCGTCTCTTCCTCGCCACCTCTGCTGAATAATCCGCAAACAGCATGATTTTACTGCCTTTCAGTATCGCTTTGTTGTTATTTTTCCTGTATGCTTGGAGCAATAAGGTTTTTTCTGCAAAGTCCAAATATTTGACTATGACCGGTCTGGGCCTTTCATCCTCAGATGAGCTAGGTTGATGCGGACCGATTATGTGCGCCCTCTCCAACTTCAGCACCTTCTCAAGGCCCAATAAGGAAGGGATGTCTACAGCGCATAGATGTGCTAAGTCCCCAGGTTTAATAGATTCCGGAACTTCAATTATCCTGACATTGTTTCTTCTCGACCTGTTTTCCAGGTCATCAACCTTTTCTTGGAGCACCACATTTTTTCTCATTAATTAATGCATATTGCTCTTGGCTCCCAGTATTTCATCCTCGACACAGCTCACCCTTTGTTCCAATTCAGTTATTTGAGAGGAGTGTGCCGTAACCTCTGACTGTAACTTAGACAAGGTAGCTGAGATGGCTGCAGAAACTGATGCAGTGACTGTGGAGGTAATGGTAGCTTCCAACGCTGCAGTTATCCCTGGGGCCAGTAACACTGCCACCTTTGCTGCCATGGCGTTGCATTGTGCCCCTAGTCGGGGTAGCGCTTCCTCTGTCTCTGACTCCCCCTCTGAGACAAGCGCTCCCTGCGTTGTGAGTTGTATGGAGCGGCCGCTGCGTGTGGCGCGGGGCTGTTCGGGCGCCATCTTGGACGCCATGCTGCCTCCCTGTAGCGGGGATTAATATACTTTTTCCGCCCCCCGCATTGTTTGGACCGCCCGGTTCACTCACCGGGACGGGCTTTCTGTCTCTGGCACTTAAAAGTGCCGTTTCTTGTGGCGGTCAATGCTGGGAAGACGGCGGTTTAGGAGGAGCGGGGCCGGAGCTCGTTCCCTCAGCCTCCTCTCATGCACGCGCCGGAACCGGAAGTCATCAATTCCCTTTCTATATCCCAGTTTGAGTAGCGGCTAAGAGCCTCTGACCAATCTACAACATGCCAGGCTAAGCATGCCAAGTTGTATCCCCTTACGTCTGAGAAGTTTAAGCCCCCTTTCAAGGGTGATGGCATCAATTTATTTAGAGCTATATGGGGTTTTTTCTCTGCCCAAATAAATTTCGAGAAAATTGAGTTGATCCTATTTATGTCTGAATGTTTCAAGATAAAAGGGAGAGTCTGAAGGGGATACAACAATTTAGGGAAACTAATCATTTTTATGGCGTGACATCGCCCCGTCAAGGACAAGGAGAGGGAGGTCCATCTCATCAAATCCTGAGAGATTTTATTGATAATTGGGAGGAAATTCAATTTGTAAATGGTATATGGGGTTCTACCAATCTTTATTCCTAAGTAAGTAAGTAGGTTGTGTGGTCTGTGGCAATGACGAGATCTATACCAAGGCCTTGATAATCTGTCCTTGGTGAATCCGTGCCTAAGCTCAGTAATTTGCTCTTAGAAGCGTTTATCTTGTAACCTGACAAATTACCAAACATCTTAAGGGTTTCAAAGAATGTTGAAGATGGTTCATGGGATTTGACATAAATAGGATCAAGTTCTCAGTGAAAAACGCTGTTTTAACTTCCTGGGTGCCAATCTTAATTCCTGAGAAGAGGGTCGAATCTTCCAAAAGTCTCAACAGGGGCTCAAGGACTAGGTCAAAGAGAAGGGGTTATAACAGACACCCCTGTCTGGTTTCTTTTTGGAGATGTATTGGCGAAGATAGGAATGCATGGGTATGTACCCGTGCCTCTGAGTCAGAGTAAATAGCAAGAAGAAAAGTCCGAAAGGCCCCGAAATCCCAACGGCATCTAAAACCAGCCAAAGCCATTCCCATCGAACATTGTCGAAGGCCTTTTCAGCCTCCAAGGCAACTTAGACAGGTTGTTCTCCAGGAATGGGAACGTGCTTGATCCTTTCCAATACTGCTAGGACCTTCCTTATATTCCCCACTACTGCCCTTCCTCTGATGAAGCCCTTCTGCAAAGGGCCAATCAAGAGAGGCATCAGTGCTGCCAGACGGTCGGCCATTATTTTGGAAAGCAGCTTCTGATCTACATCTATAAGTGAAAATGGCCTATACGAGGCCGGGAGCAGACGGTCTTTCCCTGTCTTTGGTATAACTTTGATAAAAGCAGTTTTAGATTCTGTCCGAATGTAGCCCTCTTGCAGGACAAGGTTGTAGTATTGTGTGAGGACCGGGGTGATTTGCTCATTCAAAACTTTATACATCTCCCGAGAAACCATCGGGGCCTGGTGCCTTCCCCGGTTTCAACTGTTTTATCCCTCAGTGATCTCTGAATTCAGTTGTTCGCTGTGTGAGTCCGACAGGCGAGGTAGTGTTACCTTGGACAGTAACTGTACACCCTCCTCGACCATATGGGCTGGCAGAGTAGAGGGAGGCATAAAAGCGTCCAAGCGAATCGTTAATTTGTGCAGGGTCTGCGGTTACCTCTCCCTCAGGCGTACGGATGGCCATTATGTGAGAGGGCCTGTAGTGACCCTTAAGTAACCTAGACAGAATCTTTCCGGACTTATTGCCATACCTGAAAAGGGTGGATTGGATGTGGGACCTGTGCAATTCCTCCCTACGTTCCTCCCAAATATCAAAATCTCTTTTAGCCATCTCCCATTTCACTTTGTTTTCAGCTGAGTCATTAAGCTGAAAAGCTTTATATGCAGATCTAACCGCCTCGGAGGATGATTTGTAGGACTTAATCATGTCTGCGAAGTATTCTGATTTGGTCAAATAGGGGGGGAACTTCCAGATAAAATCCATGCCTTTCGGTGATTGTTCCACCATGTCCAGTGGTCCGAGATGAGCATATCTGCGCGTTCTCCACCCTACTGCACAGGTTTTCCGATATCAAGAAATAATCTAATCTGGGCCATGACCGGTGGACAGGAGAGAAATATGTGTACTCTCTACCATCAGGATTCCTCCCTCTCCAACAGTCGCTTAGGTTAGTCGTTTGCAGCAAATGTGCAAGTGCTCTACTTTCCCCCCTCAGGGGCTTTGAACTAGTCGTCCGTGAAGGGGACTCTTTTTTTCCTGTCCTCTAGAGGGTCTACTACTAGATT
This sequence comes from Phyllomedusa bahiana, assembly GCA_025379985.1. NCBI lineage: Eukaryota > Metazoa > Chordata > Amphibia > Anura > Hylidae > Phyllomedusa > Phyllomedusa bahiana. The sequence goes on along the minus strand of JAODAL010035144.1, from coordinate 14,696 downwards.
CATATCTCCGCCCACAATTTGGCTTGCGCTTCTATCAGCTTGAATTTGTGCTTCTAAGGCATTAAAGAACGGGCCACTGTGTCCATTGGGACCATACATATTGAAGAGACTAAGCTTTTTCCCTCCCCATTTAATAACCAGGTGGGATACTCTACCTTCCTTATTATGGTCATAGGATATCAGATCAAAGGGGAAGTTTTTGTGTTTAAGGGTGATGACACCCACTTTACCGTTCACAGACGGGGACCCATAAAATTGTTACCCACCCATAGCTTTTCCATCTGCTTGATGTCGTCTTCCATCAAATGGGACTCATGGAGAAAGGCGATATCGGGGTGTAGTCGTTTTAGGTGCCTAAGCACTTTCATCTGCTTGTTTGGGGAGCGGAGCCCCTTTACGTTCCAGGAAACTACCCGCATGGTGGTTCATCTAGCGGATGGAATTGACACATGGGGACACACGCCCTATAAAATAGTGTAGAAACTGGAGAGAACCAGGCTGATATTCTATTGTGACCCAGGAAAAGAGCAAATACACAAGGAGAGCACATGACATCAAAAACAATAGATAACATGCAAACAGAATAATCAACATAGGATTGTGCAACACAGCACACTTCAAGGAGACGATGAAAAGGGGGGGGGGGGGGGTTAGACGAACTCCCTCCATTCCTTATGCATGAAAGGAACTTCCTTTTTTCTGACCGTGGAGGATACCACTTCCAAAAACCCTCCTCCACCGGCCTTGAGAACTGCTTAGCAAAAGCGTTATAAATATGATACCCCATTTATGCTAGACACAATGAAGAAGGGAAAGACCCGAGGGCCTCATGATTTATAGTTCACAATCCGCAGATGTCTGCCTAAGGATCAGAAAATCAGAGGCCACAGCTGGGGTTAAGACCCCCCAGTTTCCCCATACTCACAAAACCGTGAATGAATGCACATCGCTACATAGCTCTGCACCGTCAGTCCTGATCAGATTCTGGTTGTGGACCTCTTTTAGATGGATGACGATCCTTCGGTGTCGAGCAGGAAGGCTGGGGGGATCGTGCCCGGGCCCAAGGGACTTCTTTCGATCTTCTGTTTCTCCCCGAAGCATCTGACAAAGGGTTCCAGTCAGTACCTGGGGAGCGCGGTTCACCAGCACGAGGGTAGCTGTTCAGTAGGTCCTGAAGATCTTTTTCCACCTCTACAGGCAAAGTGAAAACTCTGGGTGGCCCATTGGAATCCAGGACTTTCAGCGTAGCAGGATACAAAAGCTGAAAATGAATCTTTCTCTGTAATAATGACGTGCAGAGTTTGCTAAAGGCTCTTCGCTTCTGCGAGACCTCTATAGAAAAATCCTCGAAGAGAAGTACCTTGTGCTCTTCCAGGAGGAGAGGGGAGCCAAGTTTTCAATAGGCTCTTAGGACTTTCGTCTTATCATTGTAATCTCGGAACTTCATTATTACTGTGCGATGCCTCTGTCTGGTACGCGAGCCTGGTGGTAGCGTGCGACCTTCATCCGGGCCTATTCGGTGGACCCTTTCAATACGGCAAGGATGTCATATGCCCAGAGCCCGCGGCAGTTCCTCTTGGCAGATTTCTTGCAGGTCTCTTTGCTTAAAAGCTTCAGGGAGGCCCACCATTCTTAAATTACTCCGTCTGGAGCGGTTCTCCAGGTCCTCAATGCGCTCCTGTTAACTGGGCTTGAGCACAGAGTTTTAGCCTGGTTTGAAGGTCAGTATTGTCAGTCTCCAAGTCGTTTTCTCTCATTTTAAGTTCCTCTATTCTGGAGGCGTGGGAGTGCATCTCTTGTTGAAGTTTAGACAGGGAGGTTTGCACAGTAGATTCCAGAGCTGCCTGCAAGTCCGGCGCTATTTGCCTGGCCACCTCCGTCGCCAGGAGTTTGCAGTCTATGGCTGCTGCCCTGTTGTCATCTTTGGATAGAGAAGTGGCGGGGGAGGCTGGGGCCTGCACTGATTATACGTTCTGTACCTCCGCGCGGTCCCCGTGCATGTGCATGTGCAGGTCCTCAGAGGCTGCCTGCTGCGCGTCTTGCTGTGCACGCGGGATGAGCGCCATTTCGGGATCCCCTCCAGGCGGGTATCTGGGATCACGGTGCCGCAGTGTGCTGGAAAGGTACCCGCCGTGGTCCGGAGTGCCTCTGCTGTGTTTCGGGGCCGGTCAGTGCGAGCGGCAGCTATTTGCTGGTTTGCGACCAGTGGGTACGAGGAGCACGGCGCCTCACATCCTCTCTCGGCAATGCCGGAACCGGAAGTCCTCCTCTGATGTCTGCACCGTAAAAGAAATTTTGGCCATGAAGACGATCAGGGGGAAGCGTCACTTCCTTATTGACTGGAAGGGGTTCGGGCCGGAGGAAAGATCTTGGGAGCCGGAGGACAACATCATGGACCATGGGTTACTTCAGAGATTTCTCCAGGCCAGAAAGAGGGGGAGGCCAAAAGGGGAGGGGGTTACTGTCACGAGTAGTGCCGCAGCCAGCAGTTCGGGCTGCGGCACACTCGTGTCCCCGCGTCCCGCCTTGCGCCTTGAGCGAGTGGTGCTGCGGTCCAGAGGCGTAACTACCGGGGTAGCAGTTGCTACGGGGCCCCTGTGCTTAGGGGGGCCCCGGGGCAGCTGCTACCTCGTCCGCTACCCTGGTAATGCCGCTCCTGGGCCCGCCGGCAGTGAACATAACAGTTCACTGCGGCGAGCGGGGAGCAGCGGGCCCGGCGCATACCCCCCTCTGAACGCCCGTGCCCCCCGGCCCGAGCGTTCAGAGGCAGCGCTGGCTGGAGCTAGCAGTACGGAGCGCCGATCGCTCTGCTCTGCTACTTCCCCTGCCGGTGCTCTGTGGTCACGTCACATCACCGCGCCGCCCGCGCTGAACGCAGAGGCTGCAGGGAGAGCAGCAGAGCGGAGCGAGCGGCGCATCGGGGGAGCGTGGACCGAGGTGAGTAAGTTGTTTCTTATTTTACCTACCCCATATGCCTGCCTATAGCCCCCATACGCCTGCCTATACCCCCCCATATGCCTGCCTATAGCCCCCCTAAGCCAGCCTATAGCCCCAAAAGCCTGCCTATACCCCCCCATATGCCTGCCTATAGCCCCCCATTTTCCTGCGTATTGTCCCCATATGCCTGCCTATACCCCCCCATATGCCTGCCTATAGCCCCCATATGCCTGCCTATACCCCCCCATATGCCTGCCTATACCCCCCCAAATGCCTGCCTATACCCCCATATGCCTGCCTATACCCCCCACTATGCCTGCCTATAGCCCCCATATGCCTGCCTATAACCCCCATAAGCCAGCCTATAGCCCCCCATATGCCTGCCTATACCCCCCATATGCCTGCCAAAACCCCCAAAAGCCTGCCTATAGCCCCCCACATGCCTGCCTATAGCCCCCCAATATCCCTTCCTAAAACCCCCCATATCCTGCCTAAGCCCCCATATGCCTGCCTAACCCCCATATGCCTGCCAAATAGCCCCCATATGCCTGCCTGCCTATACAGCCCCCATATGCCTGCCTGCCTATACAGCCCCCTTATGCCTGCCTGCCTGCCTATACAACTCCCGTTATGCCTGCCTGCCTGCCTATACAGCCCCCTATAACCTGCCTGCCTATACAGCCCCCTATATGCCTGCCTGCCTGCCTATACAGCCCCCTATATGCCTCCCTGCCTATACAGCCCCCTAAAATGCCTGCCTGCCTGTACACCCCTATATGCCTGCCTATACCCCCAACAACCTGCCTATATCCCCCCCACAAAGCCTGCCTTTTCTACTTATAGGGGGCCCCTTAGCTACCTAAACCCTACCTATATGGCCCCCTATACCCCACCAACCCCTGTCTACCTGTATGCTCCCTTTAGCTACCTAAACCCTGCCTGCCTATATGGCACTATTGGCTACCTAAACCTTGCCTTTTTGGGGCCACATATATCCTATCTAAACCCTGCCTGCCTAAATCACCCCATATAGCCAGGGGGGCAGGTGCTGGAAAAGTCAGGATTCAAAGATATTTGTGTCTAAACTGCAGGGACAAGTGGTCGGGAGACGTCATCATGATGGCTGACGGGATTGGATGCAGAACAAAGGGGAAAGTCAACGACTGGTCAGAGAAACGTCACTGTGAGTCACAAGAGTAACTACACTGTAATCACTTATATGCTGCACAGGCTGTGTACAACTGCTATCTACCACTATATGGTCACTGTATGGAGGTAATATACAGTCTGCAGAGCCTGTGTACACTGCTATCTACCACTATATGGTCACTGTATGATGGTAATATACAGCATGCAGAGCCTGTGTACACTGGTGTCTACACTATATGGTCATGTAGGTGGTAATATACAGTCTGCAGAGCCTGGTGTCTACCACTATATGGTCACTGTATGGAGGTAATATACAGTCTGCAGAGCCTGTGTACATTGGTGTCTACCATTAAATGGTCACTGATTGGTGGTTACATACGTCTGCAGAGCCTGTGTACACTGGTGCCCCTACCACTATATGGTCACTGATGGTGTTATATACAGCTTCAGAGCCTGTATACACTGGTATATACCACTATTGGTCACTAAAATTATTATATATTATTATTATTAGACAGTATTGGTCTTTGTGTACTGATCAGTAATAGTGTGGGGGTATTATTCCAGTCACTATGTGGGGGTTTAATTTGTGGTCGTGTTCTGGTGGTATAATCAGGCCCCTTATGTAATAGCGTTAAGGGTTTAATGCTGGTCTTAGTATATGGGTTTTGGATTGGTAGCAGTATGATGGTGAATGTATGGTGAGGTTTTTGCCCTTGTTTTAAATCTACATTATCTAACAGCATGTCCTGGTACATGGTCGTGGTCAGGAGTGGGGTAGGGGGGGGGGGTCCATCCAAAAGTGTGCTGCTGCAGGCCTCATGTCGGGCCACGGGCACACTCGCTCCCTCAGGCACATTCACTTACCCGGCTGCGCTCCTGCTTCCCTGTGGTATAAGTTGATTGACACTAATGCATAACTTGCAGATCTTTTTGTGTATTACCTTGTGGCTCAATAGAGGAGTCGTCTGGAGGTGCTGGTAATAGGATATTCATCCACTTGTATTGTTCTCCGGAATTTGTCTAATTTTCCAACAGTGTCAGTTTCTTTTGCAGTGAAGCAGATGCGGTTACTTTAGAAGGTATAGTGAAGTAAGACACTATAACATAAAAGAACTATATAGATTTGGAAATCATAGCGACCCACAGAGTACAGCATTTATATCATATGGTGAACACTGTGAAAAATAAAAACTAAAAGACACCACCAGGATTGCTGTATTTTGTTCATCTTGCCTCCCAAAAAAAAGATTAAAAAGTGGTAAAAATGATAACAATTGACATGGCAATGCATCCTGCAAAAAACAAGCTGTAACGGCCGGGTTAGTGGACCCTCTGGACCACCGCAAGCGGTGGCAACAACCGCGCCAGGGAGCGGAGTCTAAGTAGGTCCCGGTTTTCACCAGAGCCCGCCGCAAAGCGGGATAGACTTGCTGCGGTGGGAGTCTACCAGATCGCTACCTCTGACACGGCGGCCTTGCGGTGGCGGCCGAGGTGCAGCGTGGTACAGAATCGCTAGACGATAACCGTAGTCGTGGGCAGGCAGGAAGGTCAGGGCAGGCGGCAGAGGTTCGGAGTCAAGAAACGTAGCAAGAGGTCGGGTACAGGGTAAGGCAAGAAGACACTTGAAGAACGCTTTCTCTAGGGCTCGAGGCAACATAGATCCAGCAAGGAAGAGTCGTGGAGCGAAACCATAAATAGGGGCAGCGCCCGGCAATTAGCCAATTACCGGTGCACTGGCCCTCTAAATTTACAAGAACGAGTGCGCACGCCTCGGCTGGCAGAGGGCGCGGACATGCCAGGAACGCGGTTAGGTGAGTTTCCAGGGCGAGTGGTCCCACAGCCCGTCCCGCGGTCAGTGGCGCAACCCGACCCCGGCAGGCACCCGCTACAGTACCCCCCTTTAGGTCTCCCCCTCTTCTTAGGCTGAAGGAACTTACTAATCAGATCTTGGGTTTCGGGGATATTGGACTCCGGTTCCCAGGACCACTCCTTGGGGCCGAAGCCCTTCCAATCTACAAGAAAGAACCGCTTACCCCTGATGGTCTTCATGGCCAAGATGTCCTTCACCTCAAAAACATCAGGGGACTCTACTACCGGAGACGGAGCAGCGCTCCTCTGAGAGAACCGGTTCAAGACCAGGGGCTTTAGGAGGGAGACGTGAAAGGCGTTAGGAATCCAGAGAGATGGAGGAAAGCCAGAGCTTGTAGGACACCGGTTCAGTTCGAAGTACTCTGAAAGGGCCCAGAAACCGCGGACCCAACTTATTGCTGGGGATCTTGAGGCGTATATATTTGGAAGAGAGCCACACTTTATCCCCTGGGAGGAACGTTGGGGAAGATCTCCTCCTCTTGTCAGCTTGGTTCCTCATGCGGGCTGAAGCCTGGAGTAAGGCATGTCGGGTCTCCCGCCAAATGACCCCGATATCCCGAACCTGGTTGTCCACGGCGGGAACCTCAGAGGCTGAAGCCAAGGGGAGGGGAGGGCGTGGATGACGACCATAGACCATAAAGAATGGGGAAACGGCAGTCGAGTCAGAGTCCAGATGGTTATATGAGAACTCGGCCCATGGAAGCAGCTCGGACCAGTTGTCCTGGCGTCCGGACACAAAGTGCCGTAGATACTCCCCCAGGATCTGATTTACCCTCTCCACCTGTCCATTTGTCTGGGGATGGTACGCGGATGAGAAGTCCAACTTGATTTGCAGGCGAGAACATAGGGCACGCCAAAACTTGGAGACAAATTGGACGCCTCGATCGGAGACGATGTGGGAGGGTAACCCATGCAGGCGAAAAATGTGATGGAAGAAGTGACCCGCAATTGGGGAGCAGAAGGGAGACCAGGAAGCGGACCAAAGTGGGACATCTTTGAGAATCGGTCAGTGACCACCCAGATGACCGAGTTTCCAGAAGAAAAGGGAAGGTCCGTGATGAAGTCCATGCCTATGTGTGTCCATGGAGACTCCGGAACAGGCAGAGGGACTAAAAGACCCACGGGCCTATGGCGTGAGACTTTGTTCCGGGCACATGTGGTGCAGGAGAGAACGAAGTCCTTGACATCCTGTAGCAGAGTTGGCCCCAGTAGTGTCGCGAGATAAGGGCGTAGGACTTCCATATCCCGGGCTGGCCGGCCAGAAGAGAACTATGCCCCCAACCCAGAATCTTCCTCTTGATGCGGAACGTACGTAGGTTTTGCCCGGAGGAAAAGCTTCGGAGATCCCCCAGGAGCCAAATGAACAGCCGTTCAGGGCCAATGATTTCTGAGACACTGGTTCTTCTCCGGTAATGTCAGAACAAAGGGAGAAGTGTCCGCCTTGAAATTTTTCTCGGCCGGTTTTGGAAGTGGATCTTGAAATCAAAACTGAGAAAAAAGAGACCACCTGGCCTGGCGAGGATTTAAAAACGCTGAGCCGTCTGGAGGTACTGGGGGGTTCTTATGGTCTTGAAAAACGGTCAAATGGGTGTCGAGCTCCCCCCACAGATGTCGCCATTTCTCCAGGGCCAATTTTATGGCCAACAAACTCCCGATCTCCAATGGCATAATTTCGTTCTGCTGGTGAAAAAGTCTTAGAAAAAACCCCGCATGTGACAGTTTTGCCTTTAGGGCCCTTCTGGGTTAGGACTGCCCCTGCTCCCACGGAAGAGGCATCCACCTCTAGGCTGAAGGGTTTCTCCGGATCCGGACGGACCAAGTTAGGTGCTGAGGAAAACGCTGTCTTCAGTTGGGAGAATGCTTCCTCGGCAGCCGGAGGCCAACATTTCGAATTAGCGTCTTTTCGGGTGAGAGCCACGATAGGAGCCACCAGTTAGAGAAATGGGGAATGAATTGCCGATAAATAATTGGCGAACCCCAGGAAGCGTTGTATCACCCGAAGACCGACAGGTCGTGGCCACTGCTGGATCGCAGAGAGTTGAGCTGGGTCCATCTGCACACCTCGATCGAAGACTATGTACCCAAGGAAGGGAGGCTGGCCTGGTGGAACTGACACTTCTCCAGCTTGGCATACAGTCGATTGTTCCGCAAACGTCGCAGAGCCTGGCGTACTTGTACCCGATGAGTCTGTATGTCAGGGGAAAAAAACAGGATATCGTCCAGATATACTATGACGCAGGTGTACAGCAGGTCCCTGAAGACGTCATTGACGAACTCCTGAAATACGGCTGGGGCGTTGCATAGCCCAAAAGGCATCACGAGATACTCGAAATGCCCATCACGCGTATTGAAGGCCGTTTTTTCCCCCACTCGTTCCCCCTCTCGAATTCTATGAGGTTTTTAGGCCCACCGTAGGTCCAGTTTGGTAAACACCTTGGCTCCTCGGAGACGATCAAAGAGCTCAGAGATCAGGGGTAGAGGGTAGCGATTCTTTACCGTGATCTTGTTTAGCCCTCTGTATCAATACACGGGCAAAGAGAGACGTCTTTTTTCTGGACGAAGAAGAACCCAGCACCGGCTGGAGAGGAGGATTTGCGTATGAAGCCTTTCAGTAAATTCTCCTGAATGTAGGCCGACATGGCCTGAGTCTTGGGCACAGGCAGAGGGTAGACCCTACCCCGTGGGGGACTGGTTCCGGGGAGGAGGTCTATGGGACAGTCATACGGCCGATGGGGCAGCAGCTTCTCAGCCTGTTTCTCCAAGAATACATCCCCAAAATCCTTGTACTCCGCTGGCAGACCTGGCAGAGGCTTGATGGGCGACTGTGGAGGAGAGATGGACACTGGGCGTGGTGCCACCAAACAGAGGTCCTGGAACTCCGATCCACAACACAGGACTTCGCCTGTCCTCCAATCAAGCGTAGGGGCGTGACGTTGCAGCCAGGGTAGCCCCAACAGGATCGCCGAAGAAGCGCGAGGCAGGATGTGAAAAGAATCTTTTCCTTGTGTAAGACCCCCACACGGAGGGTCACTGGCCGGGTTCCGAACTGAATGGAGTCGCTAAGAAGCTCCCCGCTGACGGAAGTGATAAGCCCGGGTTTCTCCAGGCGGATCACTGGCAAGTGATAACGAGACACCAGGGAGGCATGAATGAAGTTCCCGGCGGAGCCGGAGTCCAGGAAGGCAGGAGCCCGAAGAGATAGACCAGCATCTGTTGTTACCTCCACTAGCAACATCAGTCGTGGAGAGGAAGACTGGCACCTAGGGACGCCTCTCCTACGGCACCTAGGTGCGAGCGTTTCCCGAACGTTGAGGATGCTGCGGACAGCTCCTACGGAAATGGTCCAGACTGGCGCAGTAGAGAAAAAGATTCTCCATCCGGAGGCGGGACAGCTCCGACAAGTGAGCCCGTTCCACCTGCATGGGTTCTTCGGTGGAAACCTGTGGAGGGGGGGAGCGGGGGATCTCCCGGAACACAGGAGCCAGCGAGGAAGATGGCAGGTTGTGCCGAGTCACGCTCCTGGGGGGAGCTCCTGCTGTTTTTTTCTCCGTGAAACGCACATCAATTGCGAGTGGCCAGAAGGAAAGTTTCGCTCAATGAAGATGGAAGATCTCTAGTTGCTAGTGCGTCATTACTCTGCTCGACAGGCCCTGTTCTTGAATGTGGCGCAGAGAGCGGCGTCATTCCACGACAGCTCGGAGGCAAGGTGCGGAATTGGACCGCATAGTCTCCTACAGAGGAGTTCCCCTGACGTAGGGTTAGTAGTGCCGTTTTCCGCAGAAGACGCTCGCGGGAGCTGCTCGAAAATGCTGCGGAATTCAGGTGAGGAAAACCTGTAGGTCTGCAGTCACGGGTCATCCGGTCCCAAAGGGGTTGTTGCCCAGGGCCCGGGCTTTTCCGGATAGCAAAGCCCCCCCACGAACGCTACTCTTGACCTTTATGTGGGGGAACTGGTTGGCCATCAGCTCCACGTGCATGGAGCACTGCGTGATAAATCCTCTGCAAAGCTTCGAGTCCCTGTCGAACTTGGAAGGTAAAGAAAGGCGAAGCTTTGGGCCCATGGTTGCCAGCGGGACGCCCGGGGGTGTTGGAATCACCGGCGAAGAGGCAGGTTGCTGCTGCTGGGACGCCAGGAGTTGACGCATCATGGCGGACAGCTGACCCAATTGCTGTGCTTGTTGTGCGATTTGCTGCGACTGTTGGTCGTAAGATCCGCAAGACTTGGCAGGGGCACCTTGGCGGGATCCATGGCTGGATCTAACTGTAACAGCCGGGTTAGTGGATCCACTGGACCACCGCAAGTGGTGGCAACAACCGCGCCAGGGAGCGGAGTCTAAGTAGGTCCCGGTTTTCACCAGAGCCCGCCGCAAAGCGGGATGGACTTGCTGCGGCGGGCGTCTACCAGGTCGCTACCCCTGACACGGCGGGCTTGCGGTGGCGGCCGAAGTGCAGCGTGGTACAGAATCGCTAGACGATAACCGTAGTCGTGGGCAGGCAGGAAGGTCAGGGGGAAAGGGGGCAGAGATTCGGAGTCAAGAAACGTAGCAAGAGGTCGGGTACAAAGCAAACAAGAAACACTTGAAGAACGGTTTCTCTAGGGCTCGAGGAACATAGTCCACAAGGAAGAGTCCCTGGGGCGAAACTATAAATAGGGGGAGCCCCGGCAATTAGCCAATTACCCGGGGCCTGCCCTTTTAAATTTTTCAAGAACGATGCGCGCCGCCCGGCCGGCAAAGGGCTGACATGCCAGGGAACCTCAGGTGAGTTTCCCCGGGCGAGTTGGGGCCCAACCCATCCTGCGGTCAGCGGGCGCCCCCCAACCCTGGGAGGCACCCGGGGACGGGCCCCGGGTCGTCCCGCCCCGAGGACGGGGCCCACCCATACACAAGCCCGAAATAGTTCTTTTTTTCAGAAAAGTAAAAAGTCATGCCTCTCAGTTTATGGTGATGCAAAAACATGTTTTTAAAGTGTTTTTATTGTGTAAAAGTAGTAAAACATAAAAAATCATAAAATTTATATCATTATAATTCTATCAACCCAAAGAGTAATGTAAACGTCATTTCACATGTCACTGCACAGAGAATGCTGTAGGAAAAAAAGAAACAAAATCAGGTTTGCTTTACTCTGTCCATCCTGAACTCCAAAATCCAGAATAAAAAGCGATAAAACAGTCTTTAGACTGAAAAGGTCAACTCATCCCGCAAAACAACAAGCCCGTACACAGATAAAAAAAGTTATTGATCTCATAACTCATAGGCAACATAAAAGCATTAAAAAAAAAGCATTGTATAAAAGTAGTAAAACATAAAAAGCTATAAGTTTGGTATCTTTATAATTGTAATGATCCACATTGTAAAGTTAACGAGTCATTTATGCCACACGGTGAACGCAGTAAAAAGGAAACCCTAAAAACAATGGCAGAATTGCTGGGTTTTTTTCAATTTTCACAACCCAATGCTGAAAAAAAAAAAAAAAATACATCTGCCCAAATTGTACTCTACAACCACAGATGAATTCCCTGAGAAGCGTTGTTTTCAAAATGAGTAATTTCTAGAAGGTTTCACCTGTACTGTTACTTCAGGGGCTTTGCAAATGAGACAGAATAACCATCCCAGCAAAATCTATGTTCTGAAAACCAAATAGCGCTCCTTCCCTGTCATGTCCCCAAATAGCAGTTTACACACACATATAGGGTACTGTCATATTTGGAAAAATTTGCATAACAAATTTTGTGGTGCTTTTTTTTATAACCAGTATTTCTTGTGAAAATGAAAAAGGTGAAGGGGTTATCCCATCTTTACGGGCGTTTTGTTTTTATGGCTTATCTTTGATATAAATGATGTTTTATCTATAGTATAATGATTTCAGCAATACCAAGTATGTAGGGTTTTCATTATGTCTTAGTACCACAATAAAAAAATACAAACACTTTCTATTTTTGAAATTTGCGCCGCAGCGCCCTTTTCTGCAACCAATAACTTTTTTGTATTTCCACCTAAGGACCTGATTGCTGAAGTGCTGAAGTTTACTTTTTATTGATACCATTTTGGGATAGATGCAACTTTATGATCACTTTTTATTCCAATTTTTAGGGGACGTGAAATGACCAAAAAAACTTAGGGAATCATGTATGAAAATTGTCTAAGTTTAAGACTTTGTTTCCCATAGCAGCCAATCAGAGTTCTCGTTTCATTTGACATAGTGCTCTGGAAAATAAAAGAAGAGCCCTGATTTGTTGCAACAAGGAAAGTCTTACACCTAGACAGTTTTCATACATTTCCCCCTTATTTTTTGCATTTGGAGTCGCCATGTTAACCAATCTACATCCCGCAATCTTACCATGGGGGTGCTGATCAGAGTGAGAAATCATGTGTGGCACCATTTTTCATTCATTTAGATGCTGTGGCCAAAATCATCGTGGCATCTAAAGGGTTAAACAGCAGGGAACGGAGCCGGCCCCATTCCCTGCTGTTGCCAGTCGGTGTCAGCTGCAATTAGCAGTCGGCACCCAGTGCCTATGTAATGAGATTACTGAGAAGCTTACCGATACTATGGCATATGGCTTAATATTAAAAAAATCAGTGAAACACCTGTGGGGTCAATATACTTATTACTGCCCTAGATCTTTTTCTTAAAGGGGATGTATCGCTTCTTCAGTTGGGCTGTTCTCTTGAATCTTGATGTTCTCACTTCCTGAAATCCAGAGGCGATTCTTCCTCTCCCAGCTGAGTGTTTCTTAACTGAAGGGGATGACATCATCCTCTCTTCACTGTCCATGCTGGCTCCAGTGTGGGCCCCCCCCCCCCCTCCACATGTCACTGTCCTCTCCCTATGCAGTCTTATTTTATAAGAGCTGTTTACATACCACAGCCTTAGCATTCAGTCTAAACAGTCTTCTATAACTCAGCACTGATCTCTCACAGCTGGAGGTTTGGGTACAGTTGAATCCATTCCAGAGCACAGATCCGTCTCCCTTCATGTTTAATAAGCACCGACGCCAATGCCTCTGTTTTTTTGATTGTAGCAGTAGCTACAGTGTCAATGAGGAGCAGTTAGCTGTATAGAGTGAAATTTTTGTCGTCCCCTTAGATGCAGGAGAATTAAGGCACCGTGGCACAAATCTGCTGTTTTCTGAATATTGAGATAGCTGCAGAGTCAATGAGGAGGCAGCTAGCTGTATAGAGTGAAATTGTTGTCGGACCCTAATTCTGAGTGAGAGGCAGGAATGCAAGCTCCGTGATTACAGCCGTCCAAGGGACGAACAGAATGTAAATTATTAGAGCCCTCAGCTAATGAAAAGCATGGAGGTGGGATCCGACCAGCACTGGAGAAGTTTTTTTTACAGAAAACGAAGATAAGGAATACTGTGAAAACAAGACAGCTTTGCTAATGACATCCCATTGCAAAGTTGCTTGTTTTCACTGTCCCCTTATTCTGAAGGCCATTTAATGAAATGATACAATCCCTTTAAGGGGTGTTGTTTCCCAAATTAAAAAGATATCTTAAGAAGGAGGCCCCAAAATACAGTAGGTGCTCAATTAATTTTAAGGCCTGTGGTTGAGTCAAATAGCGCACTAGAACCACCCACGGGATGTTTCTAAAATGGCAGCATCAGAGGAATCAAAACTGAGTTGCATTCTTTTGTTAACAGCTTTCAGTGTGCTCAAAAGGGTGTGTTAGAACTGCATATCATATGACATTACCATGCCTTTCCCCTCAGTGTGCTCACTCTAATCAAAGGTTTGTTTATGTCAAGAGCTATGAGTAGCTACAATATATCTGAGTGGTTAGCACTTCTTCCTTTCAGCATAAGGGGCCGTTCACACGGCTTTTTTTCGGCGCAGATTGGCGCCGTACTGCGCACCGGATTTTGGGTGCAGTACGGCGCCAATCCGTCGCAGTAATAACGGTAATCCACCGTTCTCATAGAGAACAGTGGATTCCGTCGCTCCTCCCCGTTCGGCGAATCCGCCGGGCCGGAGAAAAGTGACATGCAATTATCCAGGCGCAATACGCGCCGTGATAATGGAAGTCTTGGGGCCGGCGGGCCGCCCACCCCCGCCCCTTATTCAAGCCGGAATTGCGAGCGCAATCCGGCTCGCAATTCCGGCTTGAATAAGCTAGGTGAACCGGGGCTAAGGGTCCTAGGTTCAAATCCCTGCAGGAGCCAAACTTGTTGATTTTTTTTTTACTAATTACTACGGAGAACAGAGGACAGGAGAAGAATGACAACACCTGGGGTTGAACACTTGCTCAGCAGTGAATGAGCGTCTGTGATTACTAGGCAGGGAATAGACTGACATTAGCTGCCTGAGAGAAGAGGTGTTGTCTGAGCATGTGTGACCAGGACTGAGGAGCTATCATCACAGGTCATATCCCCTGGTAACAAGCTGTACATTATGGATCACTAAGGGAGCAGCTAAAACAAAAATGGTACAGAATTTTTAATAATAATGAATGGTGAAAATGTTTATTACTTAAGTTTCCCCCATCAATTTTACTTTGTGGCAAAACCTATTTTAAAGAAATCTGTTGTGTCCTCGTGTCCAACAAGCAGTCTGATCTGCCTGGAGAAGCTGGGCAATATATAAATAATTTATTATAATAATTATATTTTGGGGTTACCTCAAATTTTCAGGTAGCAGCCTGGATTTGGCAGACAGAGACAGGGAAAACAGCAATAAAAAGTCCAAGTCCAGGCTATTTCCTGGGTTTTTAAAAGGCAACAAAACAAAACA